>CAUYPK010084881.1:0-17673 GCA_963574355.1 Loris lydekkerianus | reverse complement strand
GAGCCGCATGCGGCTCCCGGCCAAAATGAATTTCGGCTCTTTGCCTCTTATCATTATTTTGTATACTGTGGCTCTTTGCCAAGTTTGGATTTTGTTATGCTTCTTCTGAGGAGGGACCTCTGAGGAGCGATCTCCGAGCGCATAGTCGAACTTGTTCGCCACCCCTGTTCTAAATCATCTGGCAAATTCACTCATGGTCAAGATTATGTGAAATCCAACTCCATATGTGGCATGCATATTTTTGTTACTGCATAATTCGACTAACTTTCTAGCTAACTATTACTCTTTCATGGTTCAATTTTATAATTTCATAGATTAAAGGTGATAGCAAAGAATTGTTCTGCTAGTACATGGCCTTGGCTTTTCTCTTCGAAAATCCCTTGTAAGAATTTTTTTCAAATATCAGAAAGAAAATGATAGCATTTTCACCTTCAATTTCACTTTTCACTCTTTCCTGAAATTGCCTTGCTTGTACACATTAATATTATTTTCAGACGAATATTAAGATACCCATACAAGGAAGGATAGGTTCCATGGCTTGGATTATATTTTAGGATTAGAGGGCACATTATTTTGGTACAGAGGATAACATAGATTGTGCTTGCTAGAACCCTAATAAGTTTTAGCTAGAATATACTAACTTACATTACGATGTTTTGGTTTTTTTAACAAGAGATAGTGCTTAGTCTTAAATAAAATAATATGTCTTAAATTTTAGCTTTCTTAATACTTCACCACCTACCTGTTATTTGGGCACGTAGATTCTGTTCCTGCGGGGGACTCATGCATTCCATGGCCCTTAGAGTTAAATAAATAAAGACTCACTAAAAATAATACAGTTACAGTGTGCTGAGTCACAGACTTATATGCAAGTCTTTGGATTTTCAACTCTTACTCTTTTATTTATTTATGCAATTTGGGGGGGGGGTTGTTTGTTTGTTTTTGAGACAGAGTCTCACTATGTTACCTGGGTAGAGTGCTATGGCATCACAGCTCACAGCAACCTCAAACTCTTTGAGCTTAAGCGATTCTCTTGCCTCAGCCTCACGAGTAGCTGGGACTACAGGTGCCCGCCACATGCCCAGCTATTTTTTGGCTGGAGTTGTCATTGTTTAGTAGGCTCTGGCCAGGCTTGAACCCACTAGCCTTGGTGTATGTGGCTGGCGCCCTACTCACTGAGCTAGAGGCACCGAGCCCAATTTTGTCATATTATGGGTAATTGTTACATAGGTGTAAAAACTAGGGCCCAAACCATAATTTGTGGCTCAGTTTCCCCCACGTAGCTCTTGCTACACCTGCTTTGGGAAGCTCTTTAAACCACCAAAGTGACTAAGCCTGAAGTTTTGGTCAACAACTTAGTACATTTTGATTTAAATTTTTTAAAAAAGTCACACATTGTCATTAGATAACAAATTCCAGATTTTAGCTCTGAGTTTCTAACCTAAATGTGTATGTCATATCAGCATAGTCTTCTAATTTAAGCTTTGTATTCTGTATATACAAAATAGAAAGTTTTTTGTCTCCAGTGAGTTAGAGGAATCAGTAATACTTTATAAATGCAGCATTCTAAACAGATTATTTCAATTCTTTTTTTGAGACAGTCTCATGTTGTCATCCTCTACAAAGTGCCGTAGCATCAGAGCTCACAGCAACTTCAAATGATTCTCTTATCTCAGCCTCCTGAATAACCAGGACTATAGGCACCTACCATAACACCCAGCTATTTTTTAGAGATGGGTTCTTGCTCAGGCTCAGGCTGGTCTCCAACTCCTGAGCTCAGGCAATTCACCCACCTTGGCCTCCAAGAGTGCTAGGATTATAGGCATGAGCCACCTCACTTGGCCCCAGATATTTCAACTTTTAAATCCAAGTATAAATGTCTTTCCCTGTCTTCTTGTGTCTCTTCCTAGTGCCAGGCCCCCCACTTAAAGTCATTTCTTCTGTATTATTTCCTGGGATCCATTAAAAAAATATTCTCCTGAAATGAATTCATCTAATCACCATGTATTAGATTCCTAGTCTGCTACAACAAATTTACAAAACACTCTGTGGCTTCAAACAATACAAATGTATTATTTTACAATTCTAGAAGTCAGAAGTCTGAAATTTGACATATGGGGCTAAACTCAAGAAGTCAGTAGTGGTAGTCTGGAAGCTCCAGGGGAGAATTTGTTTCCTTATCTTTTTCAGCTAAAAGCTGCCTGCATTCCTTGGTTCATGGCATCTTCGTCCATCTTGAAAGCCTGTCACTTTAGCCTCTACATCCATCATCCCACCTCCTTCTTCTGCCTTCAGTCTTCCTGCCTCCCTCTCATAAAGACCCTTTAGATTGCTTTGGCCCCACTGAGATAACCCAGGATCATCTTCTCACTGCATAGTCTTTAACTCAATCACACTAGCAAAGTCCCTTTTGCCATATAAGGCAACATAGTCACAGGCTTGGGGAAATTAGGACATGGACATCATTGGTGGCCATTATTTAGCACATACCATTTTGCTTAAAACTCCACCCCTTTTTAAGTATTTTGAAATTATTACATTTAAATTTTGAAAAACTCACACACAAAATATACAAAATGCAGAAGTTCAGTTAAACAGCAATAAAGCAATCACATCTTATCATCCAGCCAAACACAGAACATTGCCAAGATCCTTGAAGACTCTTGATTGTGGCCTCCTAATCTTGGATTTCTTCCTGTCAAAGTAGAGGTAACCTCCATCCTAAGTGCTATTCTAATAATGCCTTTTCTCTTCATCACATCTTATCATCCTTGTGTTAATGCTAGACAATACCATGTTTAGTTTCAGAAGCATGCTATGCATGTATTCTTATGTGATTTACCTTTTTTTTTAATTTAATTTTTTTTATTATAGATAAAAATATGCACCATAGATGTGGCCCCACCCATTACCCTCCCTTCACCCAAAACACCCCCCTCCCTTCCCCTTCCTTGGTTCTTTCCCCAAAGTCTTGTGGTATAGTTGGGTTATAGCCTTCATGTGAAAGCTATAGTTTAGCTTCATAGTAGGGCTGAGTACATTGGATACTTTTTCTTCCATTCCTGAGATACTTTGCTAAGGAGAGTATGTTCCAGCTCCACCCAAAGAAAGAGGCAAAGTCTCCATCTTTCTTTAAGGCTGTATAATATTCCATGGTATACATGTTCCACAATTTGCTAGTCCATTCGTGGGTCGATGGGCACTCGGGCTTCTTCCATGTTTTTTATTCAACATTTTATGAACTACATCCATGTCGTGCTGAGTAGCTGTTGTTCATCCATTTTTTGCCACTTTTTGGTGTATTGTTACATTATTTCACCACGATGATTTGTCCCATCCTATTATTGATGCACGTAGTTTCCTAGTGCTGCTGTGAGCATGTCTGTAGGACTCCAGGAATACACACGCAAGAGTTTCTTTAGAGAATACACCTACGAGTACAATTGCCTGGTCAAGATATTCTTGCCATTACCAGGGGATACGAGTTCCTAATAGGAAACAGAGGCATAGGTGGGGTTAAAAAAATCACAAGAAATGTTGATAAACCCACTTGAAAAGTATGGAAAGGAGTAACAACAATTAGGCCCGAAGGGCCAAAGGGAAGAAAGACTGTTGCTGGAATGAGTGAGATCTGCACCTCAGAAGAAAGGAGGCAGGGAGCAAGACATGGAGGTATTTCCAGGGCACAGCCCTGATCAGATGCAAAGCCCAGACTAGAGAGACAGCAAGGAGGAAATAAATATTGCAAACTCTCTTCTGCCCTCTGATCTGCTACTGCTTTCTCCTAGCCAAACCCACCAGTGACACAGCACTCTGTCCCCAGGGTCAGCATCCCAGAGGACAGAGGGTACAGAGTGACCCCAGAAAGTGGAAGCAAGCTGTAAATGAGTATAACTCACACAGTAACCAAATTGTTTTCCAAATTTATACTTCCATCAGCATAGCATGATGGCTCCCACTGCTACACTGCTAGGGACGAAATTTTGTCCTCCCCAGAATTCAAATATTGAAGCCAAACTCCACAATGTAATAGTATTTAAAGATGGGACATTTGGGGGATAATTAGGTTTAAATGAGGTCAAAAGGGTGAGGCCCTCAAAGTGAGATTAGTGCCCTCATGAGAAGAGACATCAGAGAGCTATGTGAGGACACAATAAGGAGGTGACTATCCAGCAAAACAGGTGGCTATCCAGAAAAAAATTATTGAACTGAAAGTTTAATCAGTTTCCTGCCCTCACTAAATACTAACCATGTTGGCACCTTGATCTTGCACTTACATCTTCCAAACCTATGGGGGAAAAAAAATTACATTGTTTAAGCCTGGTAGTCTGAGGTATTTTGTTATGGCAACTCAAGCAGAGCAAGATATTTACATTGATATTAAAAGATTTTTGGAGTCAGTGAGTGTTAAATATCGCGTTGCTTTTATTTGTATTTTCCTGGATTTTGATAATATTAAATATATTTTTATATGTTTAATATGTTTAATAGCTAATTCCATTCCTTTTCTGTAAACATTTCTTTGGTCACTTTTATATATAATAATTGGTATTTTTCTGAACAATTTGTGGGTGTTCATTATATGCTTTATATTAATTTATTAATCTTTGTCTTTTATTAGGGTTTGCAGTATACAGGGTTAGATTTCTTTTTATGTATCTTTTTAGGATATGTTTGGACTGCCTGTACTTAAAGATTGATGTGTTTTATTATCATAGCCATTATCTCTTGAAATATTGTTTCTTCCTCATTTATCTTTTTCTGTTATATATTATCACATAGGTACATATTAAACTTTCCACTCTATCTTCTACATCTGGAACATCTCTTTTTCCATCCGTGTTGGTAATTCATTAAGATTAACCTTTCAGTATAATGATTTTCTTTTCCACTGTGTCTAACACAAGCTGGAAGTCCAAGATCAAGGTGCCAACATGGTTAGTTTTTAGTGACGGCAAGGAAATAATTAATCTTTCAGTTCAGTAATTTTTTTCTTCCTAGTTTGTAAGACAGCCACCTCCGTATTGTGACCTCACATAGCTCTCTGTCTTTTCACCCCATGTCTAACACAATCATTTTCTGTTTTAGTCTCAATATTTATAGGTGTTTTTTTTTTTTATAGTTTTAATTTTTAGAATTTCTACTTTGTTCTTTTTCAAAGGTATCTGATTATTTTTTATGGTCTCTCATTCCCTGTCCTGCTTTTGAGAGTATAAAGGCATTTATTATTTTAAATGTATTAATCATGTTAGTTTATATTTTGTTTCTGCTAATTTCAAAATCTATGTTTCCTGTGAGTTTAATTCTGGAGTTTTTGTTTCTTTCTTTTTTCTTTTTTTACTGCAGACTCTCATGTACAGTGATATGTTTTCTTATACATTTGTGATTACTTTATTATGAGCTTATATTTCCTGGGATTTTACTTATGGAAAATTTCATGGTCTGAATTTAAATTATGTTATTGCAAAATGTATTTGTATTTGCCTTTTCCAGAAACCACAGACCCTCTCAGCCTAAAATCCCTTTAAATTACCTGTCAGCCTGGGTTTTCTTTTTTTTTTTTTTTCTCCCCACAGAGTATATGGTAATATGAACTCTGGCCCCAAATCCTCAGGAGGGGTTTGTAAGAATCAGTTCTCAGAGGAGACTTTCTTTATACTGCCTAGAGCCTGAATCAATACAGGCAAGTATCTCTATGCTCCCTTCCTGGGTGGGGATGTAGTTCCCAGTCTCTCTATGAGCACCCTTTTGGTGTTCCTTCTTCAGCAGTCTCCAACCAACCTCTTACACTATTTTAGCCTCAGACCTTGCTTCATGTCCCTCTACAGAGACAGTCCCAGCTCTAAGCCTCCAGAGATCAACAGATGCCTCTGGGCAGGCTGGTTTTAAACCTTGCTGAACTCAGCTTTCTCAACTTATTGCTTCTGGCCTCCAAGAACTTGCCTTACTTTCCACTGAATTTAGCTGTGCCTTTAAATTATTTATTCAAAACTTCATCCAACATTCTTAAATGTTCTGTACTAGAAAAATTTCTCTAAATATTTTAGCCCATCTGATATTGAACCCCTTAAAAAGAAACATCAAAGAAAGGGTCTTTAGATTTTAAAAAGTGTTTAAAATGTCAAAAGGCATAGTAGATATATATTTATATCTATATGGATATCACTGTTGTGTAGATAGAGATAAATATACAGATATATGGATATAGATGTAAATGTAAGATATTCACCAGCATACAAAACAATTCTGTCAATTACAAATGCCATAAAGTTAAGCAGAATCACTTAAGATGGGTTTTTTTTTTGGGTTTTTTTTTATTTCTAAGAATTTATAAAGATAGAGAAGAGAGGGAGAGACAGAGACAGAGAGAGAGGCCCAGTGAACTCAAACAATTCAAAAGTCATTCAACAGGGGACTGAATTCTAAACAGACTGAAGAGATAAATTACATATTCTGTAAACGTATGTTAGAACAATAGTCCCCAACCTCTTTGGCACCAGGGATGGATTTCATGGAAGACAATTTTTTCACAGACATGGGGTAGGGAAATGGTTTCGGATGATTGCAACTTCATTACATCTGCACCTCAGCTCACCAGACATTAGATTTTCATAAAGAGTAACAACCTAGCTCCCTCACATGTGCAGTGTAGTAGGGTTCGGGTTCCAGTGAGAATCTAATGCTCCTGCTGATGTGACAGGAGGCGGAGCTCAGGTGGTGATGGGAGTGATGGGGAGAGGCTGTCACTATAGATGAAACCTCACTGGCTCCCCCACCGCTCATCTCTTGCTGTGAGGCCCAGTTCCTGTCCAGCCACAGACCAGTACCTATCTGCAGTCCAGGGGCTGGGGACCCCAGTGTTGGATAATACACTTGTTGGTTAATTGACAGTGAACTGTTCCATGTAGAGGTCTTTGTTGCTCTTCCTTCCATATTAACTTTATCTTAGTTTATTTTTAGAAACAAATCTGTACAATTCTTCTGAAATGGATGGCATATGGGCCTATCTCACCTTTCCACTGAACAAAATGTTTTAGTTTCTTCACCAAATACAACAGATTTGTATTGTATTGGGAAATTCCACACGGAAATGATTAACAAAAATTGAATTTTATCTTATTTTACTTTCATATATCTGACAATTATTTCCTAATAATATCTTAAACATTTCAGCTAAATTCTGTAATATTTCAACTGATGATAGTATTGTTAGAAATACATGATTGCTATCAACAGTGAACTATTAACTTTCTCTATAACCAGCATCATAAAACAACTGGCCAAGCATCTATGCTGTTCAATGATTCTGGCTCCCTCATTTTGAAATTGCAATTGAGTCCTCAATGTTGAAAGATGATTGACCACAAGAGATGCTAAAATCTAAGAATACACAATGCAATTGATTCATAAAGCCAAGATTGCTAATTGGGTAATATTGCGTCTGCCTATAAATTGGCTATCATAAATTTGACTGAGGCACCTTAGGATATTACATGTAGTCTTTCACCCATAAAGTATATTTCATTTAATTGAACATTGCCTGGCACATTTTGTATATTATAGTTTAAACAAAACTATTATATGACCACAAAACTGTTCCTTGAGTCACTTAACCAGCTAGCACAAAATCCATGGACATAAACCAGAGGTCATTAGAATAGAAAATAAAAAAGATTAAAATGCCAAAGTTTCATGCCAATTTTTTTTCCTAATGGCAATATTAGAGACTTAACATGATTTTTGCTTATTTGTTTCAAAAATATTTTAAATAGCTTTCTCTTACCTACACTGACATAAAAGAAAAATCATTTATAAGTAAGGTACAGAAATTATATACTATTTTATTAGGATACTCTATTCTCTTTGTTTATTCATTAAATATTAGTTTGTCCACTAACTTTTTGTGCAAAAGGAAGCTAAGCACCAACAGCGTAGGAACCAGTCATAGACAGGGCATTTCCATGTTACCAAGTCACTTCTGCAAGTAATGGCTATTCAGAAACTGTATGTATCTCCAGATAATGGGCACTATTAATAGAATACAAATAATGTAATGTAAAAAATGAGGACATACTACATAAATCCACTACATCACAAAATCCTTGAAGGCCAAGACTTGCTTACTTGGCTGCCTTGAGCACAGTACTTTCCACATAGTGGACATGTAATGCACATAATTTTAACAAATTATTTAATATGCAGTACAGAGGAGACTTTAGAGCAGAAAAAGGATTAGGTTGAGATATTTCAAAAATGTACTATGCCCCTCAGTCTCAGCAAATCCTCTATAACTAACCTGAGATTGAAGAACACCTCAGTAATGTTTGAAAAATACAAACATGACACATCTATCTTTTAAAAAGTGACACTAGAATTCTTCTAGCAACAAATCCCAATTAAAATGGCCCCACTGCTACAGCCCTCTTGCGTTAAAAAAAAAAAAAAAAGCCATTTCCTAGTGGCTAGAATTCTTTATCTTTTCCTACCTTGGAGCACTTTTGGCAACTCCATTTTTACCTCACTGTCTTTGTTTGGGGAGAGGTAAGTGGAGATGGTCGCAGCCATGGATCTAGGGACAAATTTAAGACATGTTATTCTTTTCTCACTGAAGACCCAGTCATGAAAGGTTTTAGAACAGTGTTGCGAGAATCTACTTTGAAAATTTTAAAAAATGTTTATTGAATTTTCAATACAATAATCATGTTTTTTCTACCAGCTCCTCAACCGTGAGAAAGTGACTACCTCTTAAATTCAATGCCTGTGTCCAAATGACTCATGAGTCTGGAGACAAGAATATCAGCGTCTTAAGAACCACTTTTTGAAACTCTCTCTGAGGCTACCCAAGTGTATTAATAGCCAAGACATGTGCGGGGATACTGTCAAATGAGAATTTAACGTGAAAAAGACCTTATTTATCTTACCTGAAAAATGATTTTAGCAGACGAGTATTTAGCTTCATTTATTGACTTTTTGAACTTTCTAACAGCTCGTAGAGTTCTTGTGCCTAGTTTTGCAATCTTCTGCTCTTTCTTCCAACCTTCTAAACACTGTATTTTTATAAGATTATTATTTTTCTGAGCTGAGATTGGAAAATGTTTTATTGAGAAGCATTTTCAGTTCCCTACCACTTGGTGAAAAGATACTTATTCTTGTTGTTGAAATTTTGTACTGAAATGATATTTGAAGAAATATTGATTAATATGAGCATATTTTAAAACTGCTCAAAGGTTCACCACTCAACTTTTAACCTTTATTGCAATCCCATAGCAAGATGCACCAAGTAGTGATTTTTGATACTAGTTGTTCTCATTTTTCCTCTACTTTTTTCTTTCTAAAATTTTTTAGTTTAAAAAAAAAACTTTAAATTTTGCTTAGAGACCCAGAGCATTCCGAACCACAGTCACTACAAAAACACAACCATAGCAAAATCACACACAGTGTAGTGTCGGTACATATTTATTTCAAGCACTTCACAGACATTTTTTCATGGTTAGCAAATATACTCAGTGAACAAAATCTGCATAAATTGGGAAATTGAGATAGGTCATTCCTGTGCATAGAATCTCTGAAAATCCCAACTGCTATCATTGTCTTTCATCAAGTGATTTAATTCCCATATATTCTCAAAGAAAATAATTTTAATTTCTACCACTAAAAATTTGTTGTACTAAATATATTTGCATGAACAGAATGGATATATGAGTATTAATCATGTAATTTTCCTTTTACATTTAAACACTGTACTAATTAAAGTTTCTGTCACTCACTACTGAGTTACTCATGCCACTCTCAATATAAGGTAATCAAGATATTTCCAAAACCACCAAAGATCTGGAACTTAACAACACATCCCTGTTCTTGATTTTTTCTATATGCTACCCCAACAATTTTACTTGAGAATCAGTGCAAAAACTCTTTTTCAGTGTCTCTTTTCTGCCCAGCCAACTACTACAAAATTAGGTGAATTAAGACAATAATTCCTCCCGCACACTATTGCTTGAGCTCACTCATGTGATTCGCACTCAATGGGAGGGTCAGATGGGCTGGAAGATCCAAGGTGGCCTCACTCACCTGTCTGCTGCATGGTGCTGGCAGTCAGCTGAGAAGATTCAGTACGCCTAGTGGGTGAGCATCTTCTGGTAAGCAAATGTTTCCTCACATGAAGGTCTCTGGGTAGCATTCCAAGAATGCAAAGACAGAAACTGCAAACTCTTTTAAATCCTGACCTCTGAAATTTACATAAGGTCCCTTTTGCCATGTTCTATTGGTCAAGCAAGTCACCCAATCAGTCCAACTTCAAGGTCTAGAGTAATAGACTCCACTTCTATTTTTTTTTTTTTTTAATTAATCATAGCTGTGTACATTAATGCAATCATGGAGCACCATAAACTGGTTTTATAGACCATTTGACACATTTTCATCACACTGGTTAACATAGCCTTCCTGGCATTTTCTTAGTTATTGTGGTAAGACATTTATATTCTACCTTTACTAAATTTCACATGTACCCTTGTAAGGTGCACCGTAGGTGTGATCCCTCCAATCACTCTCCCTCCGCCTATCCTCCCCTCTCTCTCCCCTCCCTCTCCTCCTTCCCCCATTCTTAGGTTATAACTGGGTGATAGTTTTCATGTGGAAGCCATAAATTAGTTTCATAGTAGGGCTGAGTACATTGGATACTTTTTTTTTCCATTCTTGAGATACTTTACTAAGAAGAATATGTTCCAGCTCCATCCATGTAAACATGAAAGAGGTAAAGTCTCCATCTTTCTTTAAGGCTGCATAATATTCCATGGTATACATATACCACAATTTATTAATCTATTCATGGATTGATGCACTTGGGCTTTTTCTATGACTTAGCAATTATGAATTGGGCTGGAATAAACATTCTGGTACAAATGTCTTTGTTATAATGTGATTTTTGGTCTTCTGGGTATATACCTAGTAGAGGAATTATTGGATGGAAGGAACAGCAAAGTCATATTGCATAGTGGCCTAGAGGGAGGGATTGGAGGAAACTATAACCATTAAACCATCTACCACACGTGGTTACAAAGGTCAACTTCTCAGCTCATAAGGCAGGTAGACATCTCATCCCAACCATTTTAAATAACAAATGCCCAATGTCCATTCATCTCGAGCATTTGAAAAACACCATGCATAATACTATAAATATGCCATACAGATTTCAAGAAGATAGAACAACTAATCTAGGGCCACGATGAATAATCTTTTCCTGATCAAACCAAGAACTTCATGTTATTAGCATCATGCTTTATGCATCTATACAATATTTTCTGTTGGGTGATGACAACCTTGGGGTTATGTAAGAAAGTTCAGTGGCTCAGAATTCACCCAGAACTCATCATGAGCCTTCTGGGCCACATTTCTAAACTGAACAGTGTTTAAATATTCTCTTAAGTGAGTACTATATGCCAAGAATGGTGACATGATCCCTAGATGGAAATATATATATGTGTGTGTACACACACACACACACACACACACACATATATATATATATATATCCCATGTATATAGAGGGTAAAATTAAATGGTTTTTCCTGGGTGCTTTGAGAGAACAGAAGAAAGGAGTTTCATCTTCCCTAGTCTGGGAGATAACTTGACGGAAATGATGATTTAAGCACTGTAAAGATACACCCTCTTTCTCTGCTATCACTCTTTCTATTATAATTTTTAAATGGCAGACTATATTCTAGCAAAACTATGAATAAAACCATAACCCTTTTCCCAAAGTAATGTAAACAGAGAAGGTTGGGTAAAATTCAGATCCACTTTATTTCAATTCTAGTGACAGTATCTACATAGAAGCTGGCTATGTCTAGATGTCTGTAAAGATAGGTAAATAACAAAATTAATAGCATTTATTTTTCCTCATTCAAAGATCTCCATTATTTGTACTATAAATAACATGGGTCTTTAATAATTGTCTACAAACTGTAAGTACTTTTTAATTATAGCTCACTATGGCAAATATCTCCAAAATACAGCTTCCACTCCCTTTCCTTCTACGTAAAGAATCTCTTGATTACAGAGAAGTTCATTTCTTACACATATGCATATGTCTTTGCCTACTGAAACTAGAAGATTTCTTTCAATGTTTCCTTTGGACAATGATCAATTTTTTTGTGTGAGGGATGTTTTATCTTTTAATTCATTTTAACAGCTTAAAATGGGCCAGCTGCAGAGTGGGAAGTGTGTTGACATTTATCTGAAGTCTTATCTTTATTAAATCACTTGTATTATTACACTACATAAACAACTTAATAAACACAGCAAATACTTATCTAACTGCGGTCAGTAAGCCTATTGAGCCAGCTAATTTACTGTTAATTTTCTGAAAAAGATAAAACCTCCTGTATCACTTGGGTCACTGGGGAAATTAAGTCTTTAGTTATCAAATCTGTTACCAAATCCGAAGCACCCCCCATGAGTACTTGGAGAGCTTTTGATTCTTTCTTTTCTATAGACATCCAATGGAAGCTTATAGTGACTTTCCCACTCATTCCACTTCACAAATGTAATCACAGTCAGGAATGTTTCTTTCCCACCCTCCCTCCAATGCCCCTATAACTTTCAGCTGCCCTTTGCAGTACTAAAGGATATATTAGGCTTGCTTTGGCAGCACATACACTAAATGATATATTATCAAGAGATCATTTAGTTTTCTTCAAATATTTACATTCACATTTATAATGGAGGGACAATGAGATGAGATTGTTCCAAATTGAAGTCAAATGGAAAATATATAATGTCCTCTGTGGTCCAAAACTGGGCTGTCCCATATGGTAATCATTAACCTCATTAAAATTTAAATTATTTTAAAATTTAAATTTAAGTTACTTAAAAGGAAATGTGAAATTCTGTTTCTCAGTCACACTAGCCACATTTGAAGTGTTCAGTAGTCCTCGGATATCATGGAGACAGAACATTTCCAGCATCATAGCAAGTTCTATAAAACAGCACTTGTCTAAATAACACAGAAAATGATTTCAACAGTCTAATCTAGACACCTACAGTCAGTTTCTATTCTAAGCCTGTTACTAACAATTGTATTTGAAGGTAGTTTTTAATTGGTTTGGGGATTTGGAAGGGGTTGTTTGGGTTTGTTGTTTTTTTGAAACAAAGTCCTGCTCTATTACAGAGGCTGCAGGGCAATGAAATCATCACAGCTCCCTGCAACCTCAAACTCCTGGGCTCAAAGGGTCATCCCATCCAGCTTCTTGACAGGCAGTGTGCTACCTTGTCCAGCTAATTTTTCTATTTTTTTGTACAGACGGTCTTGTCTGGGGTCTGACTCTTGCTCAGGCTGGTCTCAAACTCTGGCCTCAGGCAATCTTCCCACATGGCCTTCTAAAGAGGTAGGACTACAGGTGTGAGACACCATGCAGAACTTATTGCATTTTTTAATGCAAAAAAAGTATATTGTAGTCTTTTTTGTCCCTCTCCTTAATACAATTTCTTTCATCCTCTGGGAGAAAGGAAGTTGAGAACACCTCTTCCAGGCATGTTTTAAAACCAGATATTATTCCCAAATTAAAGTGCATTCATTAAGAAACAGTAGCATCTTAAAATTTGTATTAGTAATAATATTAAATTTTTTCACTCAAAAATTTACTTTAGAAATTGTTGCAAGTTAGTAGTTTGTTTAGTATTCCATTAAAGGTAGGTCTCAGGTCATTTTGCACGCAGCTGCATGAGTGTACCCTATTTATTTAGTTGTACTAGATCTTAGACATATTCTTAAAATATTCTCCCTCTCGCAAGTGGCCTTTGATATGATTAGGTGATCAGTACAGGAAAAGATAATGGACTAAAAATTATTTCATTTGATGAGTAGTTCCTTCTATCTCTAATTCCTCCCAGTCAAACCCTGACTACCAAATAAAGGTCCACGTAATCAGATGCTGTTAAACATAAGAGCTTCTGTGCTTCCCTCCGATACTGTTTAAGACAAAAAGTGCAGAAATTAAACGCCTAGAATAATAAAAATCAGGGAAAAGGAAAGAATTGGTAATGTCATCTTGTCATAATTTTAAGTCATGCTTCTTATACTTACTTTTTACTCTACTGAAGGACAGGACTATGATCTCTCACATTGCCAATGAAGGTGCTGGAATCAAATTCCAATGGGAGCTTAAGGAGTAATCATCCTGTTCCTGGTAGTGCTCAACTTGTCCTCTTGGAGAACAAAACAAAAGGCACATATTTGTCTTTTTAAAATACTGTTCAATTATGAATTGGGCTGCAATAAACATTCTGGTACAGATGTCTTTGTTATATTGTGAATTTTGGTCTTCTGGGTATAACATAACTCCATTCTTTATCACTGTTCTATAGGGTTCAATGTAGCTTATCTGAGTCTAAATTCTGATCTTTTTATGAACTATAACAATTCAAGTGGTGAATTAGATCACTGAAGATGCTGGTTAGCACATTAATTTTTTTTTTAGAACATTAATTTTTTGAATTCATGGCCCAAGACATTTTTTTCTCAGATATGTGTATTAACTATACAATAAAAATTATCTATTGCTGAAACTAACTCTAAATGGGTCTGAAATTAAATGATTACATAAAATTGATATGATATGCCCCCACCCCACTGTTTCACAGATAATTTTTATTTTTTAAGGTGACTTCTGTTACCTGCGCTAAAATGCAGTGGTATCACCAAAACCCACAGCAACCTAAAACTCTTGGGCTTAAGAGATACTCCTGCCTCAGCCTCCCAAGTAGTTGGGACTACAGGTGTGCACCACCACACCCAGCTAATTTTTAATTTTTTTTTTTTTTTTTTTCAGACATGGGTTCTTGCTATACTGCCCAGTGTGATCTTGATCTTCTGGCCTCAAGCAATCTTCCCATCTACACCTCCCAAAGTGCCAGGATTACAGACACGAGCTACCATGCTCAGTCCCTCAGAGGGAATATTAATAGTAAATACATACTAGTGACAGGACACAGACAAATGTAGTAATCAGCCAATTCTTTTTTTTTTTCAAGAGGGTCTTGCTCTTGCTCAGGCTGGTCTCAAACTCCTGAGCTCAAATAATACACCCGCCTCAGTCTCCCAAAGTTCTAGGATTACAGGCATGAACCTCTGTACCTGGCTTCTAGCCAGTTCTGACATTGATTCCACAGCCAAAATGCTCTATATATTAGCTGTCAGAAGTTATTCAAATTCCTTATACTTCAGTTTCTTAATCAGAGAAAATCGATACCCAAAAAGTCTTTATTTATTCTATTTCATCTGTTTCAAAATGTCATCTCAAAAAATTAAAAGCTGTAGAATGGCCAAAAAAAAAAAAAAAAAAAAAATCACATTTAGTCTAAATGGCTCATTTACCCAACATCATCAGAAAACAAGGTTGCTGTACAAAATCAGATTTTCAAAATAATTAAAATATCCCTTTTAACGCCAAACAACTCAGCACCTTCTTTTTGATGGTTAATCGAAGTAAATCTTTAAGAAATAAACTAAAAGGAACGTAATTTAACCTTTTATTGATGTTCTAGAATCTTCATGAAAAATTTCTCAAATCCATCCCTTTTCATCAGCTGCTGCTTCAGTTCAGACTGTTGTCTTTCACTTGAACCTGTATCCTGCTTTCTCCCTGACTTCTCCATATTACTGTCAAACAAGATTTTACTAAAAATAAATATAAAGATAACCATGCAGCATGGGAAAATCTCATGGATTAAGGATGTAAACTACTTTTGGATCTAATTCCACCTCTTTGCCACTGTCAATCGTCCCTCCCTCTAATCCATGTCTAAGCCGCTTCTGTTCAACTGCTTTACATGTATTTCTTTTTCTTTCCAGAGGGGAAGTACATGGCATATTTTGCCTTTTAGAGAGCTACTTCCAGATATACTGGTTTGATTTCAGAAAAATAGGTTTCTTCTACCACATAACATCAGCGTCAGTCTAATAGACTCCTGAGTACTGTGATACACAGTCTAAAACCCAACGTGAATGTTTAATAAGTACCTGTGTAAAAATGTCATTCAAGTTCCTAGTCCCCCTTACCAAACGGGCTCCATACTCCATCACCCTCTGTGACTTATAGCAAGCGTAGGGTACCTAGTGTGATTCTGGTGTTTAGAAACAGCTAAAAAGTAAACATGATACCAAAGGCCATAAAGATAATCCACAATAGAAGAAATGCAAATAACTGACAAGCAAGAAAAAATGTTCCACCTCACTAAGAATCAAGTTTGAATTAGAGCAATAAGATACCAGTTTTCTCTTACATTCAAACTGCCAAATATCTTCTCAAGTGATAATAACCAAATGATGGGTACTTTAAGGAAATGGCTCTCTTCATCCCTGGTAGGAATGTAATTTGGTACAGTCTTCTGCAGGGCCATTTCAAATAACTCAGAATAATATAAACTTTGTCCAGCAATTCTATGTCTAAGAATTTATCCTAAAGAAAGAACCAAAAGTGATGCACACAAAGATCTCTATTCATCACAGTGTCACTTATTGGGAGGGAAAAGCTACAAGCTATATAAATGCACCAACAAGAGACTCATTAAATAAACTATGGCATTTCTATATGCAGTCATTATATTGTAAATATATATATATTGCTATAAAAAGCTTTTTTTCCGTTTGGTCCAAGGCTTGGGAGAGGCTTGGGAGAGGAGTCCTCCAGAGAGGTTAAAAAGCTGCCTTGCGAATGGAAGAACACACCATGCTCATGGATGGGAGGAATCAACATTGTTAAAATGTCTATACTTCCCAAAGCAATTTACCTATTCAATGCCATTCCTATCAAAATACCAACATCGTACTTTCAAGATTGGAAAAAATGATTCTGTGTTTTGTATGGAACCAGAAAAAACCCTGTATAGCTAAGGCAGTTCTTAATAACAAAAATAAAGCTGGGGGCATCAGCATACCAGACTTTAGTCTGTACTACAAAGCCATAGTGGTCAAGACAGCATGGTACTGGCACAAAAATAGAGACATAGACACTTGGAATCAAATAGAAAACCAAGAAATGAAACTAACATCTTACAACCACCTAATCTTCAATATGTTCGACAAGGACATACCTTGGGGGAAAGACTCCCTATTCAATAAATGGTGTTGGGAGAACTAGATATCTACATGTAAAAGACTGAAACTGGACCCACACCTTTCCCCACTCACAAAAATCGATTCAAGATGGATAAAGGACTTAAATTTAAGGCATGAAACAATAAAAATCCTCAAAGAAAGCATAGGAAAAACACTGGAAGATACTGGCCTGGGGAGAGACTTCATAAAGAAGACTGCCATGGCAATGGCAACAACAACAAAAATAAACAAATGGGACTTCATTAAACTGAAAAGCTTCTGTTCAGCCAAAGAGATAACAACCAAAGCAAAGAGACAACCTACAGAATGGGAAAGAATATTTGCATATTTTGAATCAGACAAAAGCTTGATAACTAGGATCTATAGAGAACTCAATTAATCCACATGAAGAAAGCCAACAATCCCATATATCAATGGGCAAGAGACATGAATAGAACCTTCTCTAAAGATGACAGACGAATGGCTAACAAACATATGAAAAAGTGTTCATCATCCCTATATATTAGAGAAATGCAAATCAAAACCACCCTGAGATACCATCTAACCCCAGTGAGAAT
>CAUYPK010084877.1:0-13913 GCA_963574355.1 Loris lydekkerianus | reverse complement strand
GCCTCCCGTGTAGCTGGGACTACAGGTGCTTGCCACAATACCTGGCTATTTTTTGTTGAAGTTTGGCTGGGGCCTGGTTTAAACCCACCACCCTTGGTATATGGGGCTGGCACCCTACTCACTGAGCCACAGGCGCCACCCTCTTGACTGGTGTTTGAAAGAGATAACACACTGGCACTTTCTTTTTCACCTCGTGGCCCTTATAATTTTGATATAGATGAAGGGATTAAAAAACAATGAAGATGTTCTATATAAGATGTGAAAAATGTAGATAGGCAAAAGTTACTCCAACGGAGAAGGTGGTTTGTTTTTATGGTGCTTTTTATCTCCTACAGCATACTAAGTTTATTTTTATACATTTGTGTCTTCTTTTTTGTTTTGTTTTGAACCACCATGGTAGGTTTGGGACAAAAATCTGTTCATATGCATGTATACACATATGAGGTCAATTAAGTTCACCATTTCTTCCTAGAAAAAGTGCTACATATCTCAGTGCTGAATAGCACTTAGGTCAACTTCAAAGTACATTCCTTGGGAAGCTATGGACCAACACCAGCACCTACTACTCCTATCAAAACAATTTTGGAACTTTTTTTTGGAATGGCCATCAGAGCTGCTGTTGTGTAATTAAGTTTGTAAATTCATCCTAGAAAAAGTGCACAATGGCCTCTGGGCTCTGGGAATAATTCTCCATTACATTACCCCTGATAGTACCTGGGTGGTCACACCATCCCCAGGGAGACTAAGGTTTCTCAGTTCCTTGGTTGCCTACAGTACCAACTCCTCATATTAAAATCCTTCTGTTCTTAAGTCTTAGAATGAGTTCCATTTCCCGGTGGAACCCTCATGCTATAGGCTATAAAACACATTTTCTTACTATGCTGTAGCATTAAAAAAAAATTACATAGTTCTGAAAATAGCCCCTAAGAGATGAATGCAGTAAAGTGTGTGTTAATTTTAATTCTTGGGAATGATGTGGGTTGGTTTTAGTTCTATTGTAAATTCTGGAAGCCTGAAATTAACATTTGCCAAATAGGAAAAAATAAATATGTTGGTATTTAGGGGAAGGAAATGTTATTTTTAACAATCTAAGCTACATATTTAAAACAATAGAATGTTTAAAAAAGAAAACCTTAAGAATATATAAAAATAAGCCAGTTTCCTATGAAATATTGCAAATCATTATTTCCTTCATGAAAAATTTAATCAATACCTATTTAGAAAATTAAAATATTCAATTGCACTTTAAAACAAATTTACATGTATTAAGTTTTTAAATAAAAATTTTAATTTTAAATTAAGTAATTAAAAATATATGGGGTACCTGCTATGTGAGACACACGAAGATGAATAAGATAAAAATAATGCAAAAGACAAAATACAGGGAAAAATGTATTAATACATGTGTGGAGATGAAGTCCATGTATAAAATCAACCTTCCTGTAAGTTAAATTTAACGAACATTTCTATGAAACTTATTTCATAGCAGAACACCAAATTAATATTAGAATATTGGTGATATAAAGCAGAACAACAATTTAGTATTAGAATATTGGTGATATAAAGCTTATTTCATTTCTACACTTTCCCCTTTGCTCCCCACAGTCCTGCCATACTGGCTTCATTGCTATTCCCTGAACAGGCCAAACGTGAGAGGAACAGGAGAATGGTTACGTAACAGGGGATCAACCACATGACAGAGTATTCTAACGATGATGGGATGGGTGCCAGGTGCCCCACTGTAAGGGAAGGGAAGAGATTGGCAAAGGGAGAAAACCTTTAAACATTTGTGTTGAATTGGAATCAGAGGTATTAGTGTGAACTTGTAGATTTCAGTGTTTATAGACATATATAGAAATACATCTATATAGAGGGTGCAATTTTAAATTGCATATGAACTTTATGGCAACTCTGTATATATATGTTCTTTCTATATATAGAAATCCGTGTACATATTTATATGTGTATATATATTTTTACATGTATTTCCTAATTCATGCCCCGAACTCAGCAATTCCTCGATAGTAATAAGCACACCAAGCATCCAGAAGTTGGCTCCTAAATACTATTTTCCACTAAAAGTAATCAGGACTCCTTATAAAAATGGCTGATTCCCGATTGGTATAGAGAGAGTACCAGTTGCGCCTGGAGTATTTTATTGTGACAGAAAGAAAAGAAATACCCCCGAAATCATGGGGACATGTCAAAGAGACACAGAAACCTTTCTATTGGCCAAAGTGAGAAGTATTTGAACAACAAATAAACAATGGTTGTGACAGATTATGAATCCTAGTCCATGATAACATTAATAAATAGGTTGAAATGTTTGACAAAATTTTACATAACTCTCTACGTCTTGACAAAACATTTATTAACAACAAAACAAAAGAGTAACTGTAATGTGATGAAGCCTCACATCACCTTAAACAAGTGACCAGAGTTAAACAGAACAAACTAAATTCTGTCCTCTGTGTTTGGATGAAATGGGAAGAACAGAGCATTACTTCTGTGATGGTGCTGATAAAGATATAAGACCTGAATTTATGGGGAAATCTCAGACAAATCATATTGAAGGACATTCTACATAATAATTTGCCATTAATTCTCAAAAATAACAAGGTCTTGAAAGTCAAGGAAAGACTGAAGAACTATTTTGTACTGAAGAAATCTTCAGATACATCACAAGTAAATTTCATAGCTATTTCCAGACTGAATCTGTTGTCTATACAAGAGATTTTAAGTATTTAATTTCTTTTCTTTCTTTCTTTTTTTTTTTTTGAGACAGAGTCTCCCTTTGTCACCCTGGGTAGAGTGTCGTGACATCATAGTTCACAGCAACGTCAAACCCTTGGGCTCAAGTGATTCTCTTGCCTCAGCCTCCCAAGTAGCTGGGATTTCAGGTGCTTGCCACAACGGCCAGCTGTTTTTAGAGACAGGGTCTTGCTTTTGTTCAGGCTGGTCTCAAACTCCTGAGTTCAGACAATCCACCTGCCTCGGCCTCTCAGAGTGCTAGGATTACAGGCATGAGCCACCATGCCCAGCCTAAATATTAATTTTTTGATTTTTATGGTTGTGCTATAGTTATGAATTTGTAAAACATTCCAAGTAATGGCAAATCAATTTAGCAACTTTAATTTCAAATGATTTAGGAAAAAGTTCATTATACTGTATTTGTAACTTTTCTCTGAGTTTCAGATGTAATAATGTATACAAAGAGAAAGAATGGGATTCTTTTAATTCTCGGGGTCAGAAATTCAGGTGGGACTCGGCAGAGCAGTTTTTGTGTTCCATACAGCAAAGGGTGGGGTCATTCACTCAGCTGCATTCAGCTAGAGAAGCTAGGCTAGAAGTTCCAAGAAGGATTCACTCACTGCCTGGCTCTACATGCTCTCTATGTGCACGCTTTACATGAGCATCATCCTTCGGCAGTCTAGCCCAAGATCCTTTCATCCTGATGGCTAGATTCCCAGAGCAACAGAGGAACAGCCAGAACTCTTAAAGGCTACTTCACTTGCATGGTGGTATGCATTCACTCTGTAAAATATTAATTAAGGCTATCTGCTTAAGGTTTTGTATATTTTATAGTATGTGCGATACACTTCAAAAAAAGTAAAGAATAAATTATAGCTACTGTTTCTCTAATTGCTCATTCTCGTTTTTCACTTAACACCATATGATAGGGGCAAATTCTTCCCAGGATGAAACCAAGATAGTGACATAGGATATGCATCTGACAATCTCTCTTTCCAACCACCTATTAACTGCAGCCTGGCGGATTTTAAATATTAGTTTTCCCTCACTCTAGAAAATAAAGACCTACATCACCTCTACATCCCAAGATTCACTGAATTTTCACTGAGCTCACAGAAAGAAAGACCAATTTGTTGGCAGTACACCTTCAGTCAGCCAGTAAGAAAAGGCAGGGAGGATGGCTTTGACTCAGATCCTTTCACTTGCTTATGAGAACTGGGAGACCCACTGTATTAGCCTCCCATCTTGGAGGAAGCTTCTTCACAGGTCTGCCCCCAGGGAAAGATGTGCCCTACTCTCAAAACCACTCAACAAAGAGAAAGCCTGCTGGCAGACCTGCTCCAGGGAGATTGAAATCTTTATAGCTATAGGCTCTGCTCTTGCTCAAAGAACGAAATCTGAGAATTTGAAAGAGAAATATATTCATAGCTAATTTGTACCTGAGCTAATCCATTTAGAGGGCTGGAGAAAAAGGTTGACTGACATCCATTGAGCAAGTCTAATTGTTCCCCTAATTATCTGGAGATTTGTCTGTAGGGTTAGGTAGAGAGTTGGGTGATCATTTACATAGGATATCAATAGCCTCACATTTTGAATCTATTCTGAGAAATTAATATATATAAATTATGCAAATCTCCTTGTTACTAATTCTCCCAAATGGCATTATTCCCAAGTCCCTGACTATTCAGCTGAACTATTGGATAGTGCCCGTTAATCATTGCCTATTTTAGCCTTTTGCCATCCATCATCCAGGCATCACAGGTAACCATACGGCTGCTTTCAGTTCCTCCCATCAAGAAGGGAATTGTCCTTCGGGGCAATTTCTGAGCAGAAGTCTAAATTCTATAGCAGTCTGCTTCTTGCCAGATTTGGAATCATGAATTCCAAAACTGTTGGTAAATTAGGCTTGAATTTTTCTAAGTATTCAGGTATCTGGTGATACTAGATTTCCATGTGGATTAAGGAAGTGTAGCCAGTGTACAGGGTCAGTCGGTGCATTGAGAGAGGGAGCCACTCTCTTGTGCTTCAGCCAAAACTTTCAATTGTTGCTTCGATTCATGATGAAGCACAGGTCATGTCCAACTTTACACTACACAGGATTAGATAAGAAGCACCAGGTCGTGATGAGTAACCAAGCAAATTAATCATTTAGAGCTCTATGGCCATGTGAATATACTTTATCAGGCTCTAATAACAAATTAAGAGATATTTATCAAAAGGAGAGTAGCTGCTAAGTGTAGTAGAGAGAATGTCTTTTGATAAAACTCAAAGGACATTGATATGATTCTCTTTTTAGGCCTGCCACAACTTTCCAAACGGCATCCCAAATTAGCCACGAATATATCAATCACCATGATATCTCTGCGTCTCAAGGACAGGTACTTTGACTGCAGCCTGGATCACACGGGACTTCTTTTACTCTAGGCCTTATTCAACATCAATGGCTTTATAGGTTACTCAGTAAAAGGTCAGAGCAGTACACCCAGTTACGGTACACATTAACTCCAAACGCAAGCAATCCCTCCTTTTTTTCAAACCAGAGTTGCAAGATGCAAAATACCTTTCCTTCTGGAGAGACTATTCTGATGTGACTCAAATAACTGAAATCTCAGAAACTTTACTGGGGTGACAGGACTGTGCACTTTTTGGGAATTTACCTACCAGTCTTTGGAGCACATGACATCTGCTCACCAAGATAGAGAAAGTGTACTGCTGTACTCATTCATGAAAGTAGACCACGTCTAGAGTTCTCCACTCAAGACAGAAAAAAAAAAAAAAAAAAATGCATTTGTAAGATCAATAGCTACAGACAAGAGGTGGTATTTTGTTGATTTGCTCTGCTAAAGAGAACATAGCTACAATTGTCTCCTCCTATTGATGAAACTGCTGATGTCAAGGCCTATTTGTCTTCAGCACAGGCCAATATTAAGTTCAATGGAGATAAGATAGACATCACTAATTTCATTTGTTTCAAGCTTTCTAAGTACTTACAAGCACTAGTTTCTATGCTTCTCCCAGGGATGCAGTATTGCTTCTGGTTTGCTGTTTTGATTGGAAGGGGCCTTTTGCTTGGCTCCTTCTGCATAATAATCCTCTACTACTTAGGCAAGGGCGCCAGTGCTAGAATTCTACCAGCTGCTGAGTAGATTACTCCAACTATATGCTCTGCAATAAGGGTTATAACAACAGGATGATTTTGTAAACATTAAAGCCTGTGGTGAGACGGACTTAAGCCCAACTCCATGTATGACCTGACCTCTCTAAATTAAAATCAACTGAGCATTGATAGCAATGCTCTAGGGTCTCGGGGATTTGTGGCAGCTCAGAGCTTTCCAGTCTTCAATAAACCCTGAAAAGTACTGAAAAGTAGTTCTCTTTTCTCTGTGCAAAGTTACCTCAGTAAATGGTATAGGGTCTTTTGGGAAAAACTAGGAGTGTGTCTGCAACAGTATTATGGTGAGGAATCATGACTACTGGGATATCTCACATCAGGTTCCATGCACCAACTCATGGGACAGACTCAACAAAGAATTGCTCTGTGTTCATTCAGTGGTTCCCCAGACGGAACTCTGAAAAGTCTGTGCTTAATCATCGGGGATCTAGAACCTGATGCCATTTAATATGCAAACATAAAGTATTTTGAGGAGGTGTTAACATATGCTAAATTTAAAAAAAAAAAAAGAAAAAAAAACAGGCTCGGCACTTGTGGCTTAAGTGGCTAAGGTGCCAGCCACATACACCTGCACTGGCAGGTTTGAATCCAGCCCAGGCCTGCCAAACAACAATGATGGCTGCACCAAAAAATAGCCAGGTGTTGTGATGGGCGCCTGTAGTTCCAGCTACTTGGGAGGCGGAGACAGGAGACTCGCTTGAGCCCAGGAGTTGGAGATTGCTGTGAGCTGTGATGCCATGGCACTACCTAGGGCGACAGCTTGAGGCTCTATCCCAAAAAAAAAAAAAAATTCTAAAAGAAAAGAAAAGAGAAAGAAAAAACCAAAAAAAACCCCATATGCTAAATTTTCTGAATGTAGGAATCATGTATGTATAGGTATTATTACATTGTTTTGTTCAGAACTTTATCAATAGTTTCATCATTTTTGAAAAATCATATCACCGATTGCAATACTGCTTATGATATTTTGTCTTAAAAATAACACTTCTGTACAAGTTTGCTTCTGGAACTGTTGTAAGTCAAGGTGATTCCACATGTAAATGTGGACACATGACTATTTTGCCATCCATGCCTTCTAGGACAGTTCACACTCTAAGAATTCACACACTGAAATAGGTATATGTTTCTGATTTCTTCTGTATGATACAGAATACAGAATATGGAAGGTTAGAATATTACATTGATTTAAAAAAATTAATATATATAGAAGGTTATATTAATTATGAATTTCATTTGAGAATAATTAAAGGAGAAAATTATAAAAAGGGAGCATTAGGTCTGATAGGGTTGAGAATCACTGTTCCGTATGATACTGAGGAATTTGTTATCTCAACTTAGCATAGACCACTGTTAAATCCCAGCCAACAATCAGAACTATGCTCAGCTGCTTGAGTTAGTGCACTGATTCCAGAATCTCTCATATGACAATTGATAAATCCAGTTCAGTAGAACACTATGTTCCCGTCTCCTGGTTTAATACCTTCAGAATCCATTACCACACATTTTCACCAGGGTTTGGGCAATATACATTAGTACTTAGAAACAGCCAGCCCTCACCATCTGCTAAGGCCTTGCCTTCAGTAGACACGTCAGTCAAAGTAATTACAGGTGGCAATTTAAGTATTTTTATCACTAGGTACTGGGACTGCTGCTGTCCTATTCTTACTTAATTATGATTTTCTGATACTTTTTTCATAGTGGATATGTCTTCTGGCATTTTATAGAGGAGGTCACAAAAATTTTTTTTTCTTTTGAATAATGCTCCAGATGATTCTCAGAAGTATGTCTCACCCCACCCCCTTCTGATGGATTTTCAGTCAACAAAAATTTATGGAGAATCTACCACGTGCTAGACATAAGCTAGGTGTGGAGGCTGTAAGACTGGCAGTATCCCTGCTCACATGGCATTTTAAAAACACTGTTCCTTTCCCTTTGTTCTGCAGATTTTTTTCCATGGCCCACACTTCCCTTTCATTTTTTTCTTTCCTTTTTTTTTTGCAGTTTTTGGCCGGGGCTGGGCTTGAACCCGCCACCTCTGGCATATGGGGTTGGCGCCCTACTCCTTTGAATCACAGGATTCTTTTATTTCTTTCTTTGTTTTTCTATGAGGTGAAATATTTCCAGACTTTAAGTCATCTTTGTCAATAACAGAAACATTTAAGTAGATATAATATCAAATTCTGAACTATACCTAAGTATTTGCTAATTTAAATCAAAGAGCATGTGTTTATTACGTGCAAAACATTGTGCCAGTGCCAATTCCTTTTAAGTACTTTGCATGTGTGTTTAGTCTTCATCCACTTTGAGGTATTGCTATTATCTGTATCCCCATTTTACAGATGAAGTAACTGAGGCATTAAATGGCTAAGAAACTTGGACTAGTAGTTAAATACAGATGGTCTGGATCCAAGGCTGACTCTCTTAACCACGTCCTTGTGAAAAAGGAGATACCAAGTTAAAAAATATGCCTTGCCTCAAAAAACTTGGTAGGTAACATTTCTGTGTTTTGTTTTGTTTTTTTCACTTTTTTCTTCTAGTGATTCACTTGGCCATTCATGGACTTGTGCTTTGTTATGTTGACTTTTTTATCCTATTGTTTATCTTTTCTACTAAAATGAAGACTTTCTTGGAGGTAGGAATCATATATTATTTCTCTTTTTATCTTCAGCAACTAGCAAATAATAAAGGATCACTAAATATAAAGACTCAAGAAATTATTCAAAAAAAATAGCAGTAATTATTCAAAATTAGTATTTATGAATATGTTCCACCTAAGGACATGATAGTGTTTTAAAGCCTTTGATTGAATAAGTTACAATGCTATTCTTGGAAGAGAGTTAAACATTACTATCTATGTTTCACAATCAAGGGCTTAGTAATTGTCAAAAGGTCAAATGGCTTACTATAAGTTATAAAGTCAGTCAGTAGGAGTGAAAAAACAGAATCTAGGAGTTTTTTTTTTTTTTTTTTTTCCTTATTATAAGAAAGATATTGGGCAGCGCCTGTGGCTCAAAGGAGTAGGGCACTGGCCCCATATGCTGGAGATGGCGGTTCAAACCCAATCCCGGCCAAAAAAAAAAAAAAGAAAAAGAAAGATATCCCACTCTCAGAACCTTCCTGTAGGTGCGTTCAGACCTCGCTGCTCCAGCTTTTGGAGCACGTTCCATTCTTTTAGCCTGCGACCAGCAGAGAGAAAAAAAAAACAACATTTTTAAAAATCTGCCCCGTAAACACCTTGAGGTGAGCAAAAACAATAAATTTTAACTATGAAGGAAATCGTACACATACAGGCCGATCAGTGTGGCAACCAAATTGGTGCCAAGTTCTGGGAGGTGGTCAGTGATGAGCATGGCATCGACCCCACCGGTACCTACCACAGGGACAGTGATCTGCAGCTAGACCAAATCTCTGTGTACTACAATGAAGCCACAGGTGGCAAATATGTTCTCGTGCTATCCTGGTGGATCTAGAACCCGGGACCATGGACTCTGTTTGCTCAGGTCCCTTTGGCCAAATCTTCAGACCAGACAACTTTGTTTTTGGTCAGTCTGGGACAGGCAACAACTGGCCCAATGGCCACTCTGGAGAAGGGGCTGAGCTGGTTGATTCAGTTCTGGATGTGGTATGGAAGGAGACAGAGAGCTGTGACTTCCTGCAGGGCTTCCAGCTGACCCACTCGCTGGGTGGGGGCACAGGTTCTGGAATGGGCACACTCCTTATCAGCAAGATCCGAGAAGAGCATCCTGACCGCATCATGAATACCTTCAGTGTGGGGCCTTCACCCAAAGTGTCTGATGCAGTGGTTGAACCCTATAATGCCACCCTTTCTGTCCATCAGTTGGTAGAGAACACTGATGAGACCTACTGGATTGACAATGAGGCCCTTTATGACATCTGCTTCTGTACCCTAAAGTTGACCACACCAACATATGGGGACCTGAACCACCTTTGTCTCAGCCACCATGAGTGGTGTCATCACCTGCCTCCTTTTCCCTGGCCAGCTCAACGCTGACTTCCGCAAGCTGGCAGTCAACATGGTGCCCTTCCCACGTCTCCACTTCTTCATGCCTGGCTTTGCCCCTCTCACCAGCCGTGGAAGCCAGCAGTATGGTGCTCTCACTGTGCCAGAACTCACCCAGCAGGTCTTCGATGCCAAGAACATGATGGCTGCCTATGACCCCGCCATGGCCGATACCTCACCGTGGCTGCTGTCTTCCGTGGACGGATGTCCATGAAGGAGGTAGATGAGCAGATGCTCAATGTGCAGAACAAGAATAGCAGCTACTTCGTCAAATGGATCCCCAACAATGTAAAGACAGCTGTTTGCTACATCCCACCTTGTGGGCTCAAGATGGCAGTCACCTTCATATCAACAGCACAGTCATCCAGGAGCTCTACAAGCGCATCTCAGGGCAGTTGCCTGCCATGTTCCGCTGGAAGGCCTTCCTCCACTGGTATACAGGCGAGGGCATGGACGAGATGGAATTCACTGAGGCTGAGAGCAACATGAATGACCTCATCTCTGAGTATCAGCAGTACCAGGATGCCACCGCGGAAGAGGAGGATGATTTTGGTGAAGAGGCTGAAGAGGAGGCCTAAGGCACAGCCCCTATCACCTCTACTTCTCAGTCCCCTAACCTTCTTCCTCAACTACCCCTTTCCTTTCCCTCAGAATTCGTGTTTGCTGCCTCTTATCTTTTTTTTCCTATGGGGGGCGGGGTCTAGAACAGTGCCTGGCACACGTAGGTGCTCAATAAATACTTGTTTGTTGAAAAAAAAAAAAAAGAAAGATATCCCAAAGCTGAATCAATGCCCATAAGAATACAAAGAAAAAAAAAACATAACAAAGTTACAAAACCAAACAGTATTTAAACACAAGACATTAATGTTAACTATATGTAAATTATTTCAAAAATCAACTATAAAGATTACGTTCAGAAACTTCTTTCCAAGCTATTTTTTTTTCTACACGTTATTTTAGTAATAAAGGCTATATCCTCCCATGAGATCTACAGGGCGGATATGAGATAAGCCACAGATGAGTTAACTTGTTTTGGCTTGAGTAAGGAAATGTGGCTGCTCCAGATGCTTCCATGCTCCAGACACATCAGATCTAGTAGGCAAGAGAAACTGGGCTAACACTCAAAGTATGGAGGTGTTTTTAGCTAGTAACAAAGTTTACTTTTCCAGTGTTTCCGTAGACAAGGATCTTTTTTAAGAAAAATATTATTACAATATAGTTATAGATTAGTTCTTGGTAAACAAACTTCAACAAAGGATGATCCAAGAGACTTGAATTTCTAACTGTAGAAACACTTATTTTTACTCTTAAACCTGTTCCACTAATTGTTTTCTCTACCTCTGTTAATGGCTTCACCATCCATTGAACTGACTAAGCTACAAAACGCAAATTCATTCTCCACAGTTCTTTTTCCCTCATACTCACTTGTCAGTGGCTTTCCTCCTGTGTCCATTCTGTCTTCTAAGTAGATATATTCACTAGAAGACTTTTCTGTTTAGACTGTCCTTCTCATAACTCATTCTAGAATAAGTAATCAATGCTTCCATTAGCACAAATGTCCAGATGTGGTTAAAAATAAGACAAGAGAAAGATGGCAGCTGAGTAACAGCTTCCCTGTAACTGGGCCTGGCGAATCTGGGGAGACAAGACTCCAGACATCTCTGACCGGTGGGACCTGCCTACAATCATCCCTTTGAGGACACAGAGAGCCAGCAAGGGACTTCTGGACCCCAGGAGGAAGACAAAAACAGTGGAAAACTGGCAAGTGGCTGCGTGTGTTCGATCCACCTAATCACGCGGCACCCGTGAGTACACGCAGCAGTGAGACTGCAAACCGGAAAGGCCTTACCTGTGAACTTTTTTGGTGTTTTTGGACTTGGCACTCAGTTGAACTGCCTTGGGGAGAGCTTAAGCAGGAGTGCGGAGAACTTTGGGCATTGTCTGGGGCCCCAAACAGAGCCGCTGAGCTGGGCTACAGGGAGCCATTGAGAGAACTGCCCCAGCAAGCTCCGCCCTCAGGGTTCCAGAGCAAGGATCGAGCAGGGCTAGTAACCTAGTGACTGAGCAGCCTAAAGGTGGGGACTGAGCTGCCTTGCAGCCATAACCCTTAGGGGCAGAGTGAGACAGTTTTGGCACACTGGAGCCTTGGACTATTGCCCTGGGCAGAGTGCTGTGGCATCACAGCTCATAGCAACCTCAAACTCCTGGGCTTGGTGCCGCCTGGACCTCCATAAGAGCTGCACCATGACCCCGCACCAACCAGGCCTCCGCATGCCCTGACCAGGAACTGCAGGAGCCCCGCAACCCTGCGTCCTCCCTCCTGTGTTCTCCTAGCCTCCACACTGGCCAGCTCATCTAGCCAGGGATACTGGTAGCCAGTGCCCTCTGGAGCCCTCCTTGCCTCTGCACAGAGCCCTTCTCCTGGCCAGAAACTGCTAGAACCTTGGGCTCTCTGTGCCAAAGTCACTGGGCTCCAGGCACTCCCAGAACCATGCGCACAACCCCCCACCCTGTTGCTGGATCCAGGTGGGTCACATGCCAGAGCTGCTTCCACAACCAGAACTACCTAGCTGGAGCAGCCCCAGAGGAACTACACAGGATCACTCCCTACAAAGATCCAGCAACAATAGGGTGATCCTCCTGGGGTCTAATCTTGGAGAGACACCTCCCCAACTCTGAGGACGGCCAGAGGCATCGGTGAAAAACAATCATGAGGCGAAATCAATAGAAACTCTGGCAATATGAATAATCAGAGTAGATCAACTCCCCCAAGGATCAATGGGGCAGACACAGCACAAGATCCCATGCACAAACAAATAGCTGAGATGTCAGAAATCAAATTCAGAATCTGGATAGCAAATAAAATTGAATTAGAACTCCAAACAGTAACCCAAAAGATAACTCAAGATTTCAACAATTTCAAAGACCAAATGACCAAAGATTTTCACACATTGACACAAGAAATTGCATCCCTCAAAGATCTGAGAAACACAGTAGGATCCCTCAGTAACAGAATGGAGCAAGCAGAAGAAAGGATTTCCGACATTGAAGACAAAGTTTTCGAATGCCCCCAAACTCTCAAAGAGGAAGAGAAATGGAATTCAAAGAAAACTAACATTCGTCTTATAGAAATCCCCAAAAGCAATAAAGTGGCTTCACAAGGCACAGAGTCTCTTCTCCATGAGATTATGAAGGAAAACTTTCCAGACATGCCAAGAGATTCTGAAATTCAGATACCAGACAGTTTCAGAACTCCACCACGACTCAACCCAAATAAGACATCTCCCAGACACATCATAATCAATTTCACTAACGTTAATATGAAAGAGAAAATTCTGAAAGCTGCCAGATGAAAGAAAACCATTTTACCTATAAGGGGAAGAATATTAGAATAACTGCAGATCTCTCTGCTGAAACCTTTCAAGCTAGAAGAGGATGGTCATCAACTTTTAATCTCCTAAAACAAAATAACTTTCAACCCAGGATCCTGTACCCAGCTAAAATGAGTTTCATTTATGATGGAGAAATTAAATACTTCAATGACATTCACATGTTGAAGAAATTTGCCATAACTAAACCAGCTTTCCATGATATTCTCAGACCTATCCTCCATAAAGACCAGCGTAATCCTCCACCACAAAAGTAAACCCACCCAAAAATTTTTGATCAAATTCCAACTTCCACAGTCACAAAAGGATTAAAAATGTCCACCGGACTCTCGAAAGGCTTATCAATATTCTTAATTAATGTGAATGGTTTAAACTGTCCTCTAAAGAGGCACAGGTTGCACAAACTCAAGCCAGATATCTGCTGTATACAAGAATAGCATCTTACATTAAAAGACAAATATACACTCAAGGTGAAGGGATGGTCATCTATATTCCAGGCAAATGGAAAGCAGAAAAAAGCAGGCATTGCAATCCTGTTCGCAGATGCAATAGGCTTTAAACCAACCAAAATAATTAAGGA
>CAUYPK010084874.1:0-57230 GCA_963574355.1 Loris lydekkerianus | reverse complement strand
GGACTCAGCCCCACCCCCGCTCATCTTTGAATCCGTCACTGTCCAAGAGTAATGGAGTTATAATGATTCTCAGCTGGAGAATCACATGTTGCTCACCACAGAGGGCTCCTACCAAAAATAAATGGGAGTAGGACTTATTTTATTTAAGATTTTTAATTTCACAATTCCTCTAATAACCTATTTCAGGGTTATTTTATTATTTTATTTTTGAGACAGAGTGTCACTCTGTCACCTTGGGTAGAGTGCCTTGGCGTCATAGATTACAACAAACCTCAAACTTTTGGGCTCAAACAATCCTCTTGCCTCAGCCTCCCAACTAGCTGGGACTACAGGTGCCTGCCACAACACTTGGTTATTTTTCCTGTTTTTAATGGAGACGGGGTCTTGCTTTTTCCTGTTTTTAATGGAGACGGGGTGGTCTCAAACTCCTGAGCTCAATTTACTTGCCTTGGCCTCCCAGAGTGCTAGTATTACAGGTGTGAGTCACCATGTCTGGCCCTATTTCATGGTTTTACCAACAACATCATGAAGAATGTCATTTGTGCAGCTAAAAAAAATCAATCCTAATTTACTAAAACATATTTTATCCCTTTCCTAGTCCCCCTTTACGAGTTAAATAGTCACAAAAGTTGATACGATTATCCTCTTCTGAGCTATTAAGTATCCAGTAAGTCAAACTTACCAATACCTTTTTGAAATTAAAAATATTTTTCAAATATTTTTGATTCATAGGACTCACTGGGAATCAACATATGGTATTGGAGGTACAAATGATTCAATTCTAAAGTTATGATTTCCTATCTGACCAATGGCAATTCACTTAACCTCTGCATATTATATGAAGTTTAATACCTATTTCTACTTTATAGGGCTATTGCGATAGTTAAGTCAAATTGAGCACTCCTATCCACTGTAATTTTTCACATATGTTTAGTATATTATGTCCCTACGATTTTCTCAGTCCTGCTTATTTTTTCTCACTTTTATAGAATTTATATATTAAAAACCATTGTGAAGACTTGTTACCTTAATTATTTGGATATTTATTAGTATATTTTGAATAATTCAATAGTGAGTGACGATGTTATTATCTTCTATTGCATAGTCTCTCTATATTTTGGATCCTTTGATGTCCAGGCTGGGACTGGCCTGGTCTCTGGCTCCAGTCTCTCTAACTGTCCAGATGCAGACTGCTGTGCTATCTTGCTCAGGATCAACTCCCCTTAGTTGCCAGGGGTGGGGTGGGCAATTCCTCTTAGTAGGAGAGAGACAGAGACAGAGAGAGAGAGAGAGATAGTCTTCGAGGGAGAGAAATAGTCTAAGTAGGACAGCAAATCCTAGCAGTCTTCATAGAAGGGCGTGGAGCAGGTGTCCTCCAAGCAGGAGGAGCAAAAGAGTTAGAGTGAGAGAATGAATGAACCCTGACTAACCTCTCTTGCAGCTACTTATAGAAGTGATGCCATGGCTATTTGCACGACAGGTGTGGAGACTGGCAAGCACTGTCGTGCTCTTGCGCTCTTGTGTTAAGGAGAGCCAAATCCCTCCCCATGCCCTTATCACCGAGATGTTATCAAGATGTTATGGCACAGGTGTTTCTTATGGTTACAGAGCATTCACAGCTTAACTCTAGCTTCTCCTTCCCTTGAATCATCTGGTCTCCTCCACCTTCATATTCATCAGTTATGGATTTGTGCCCTAAAATCTCACATAAGATCAATAGAGACAGTTCGCATTATATGATATATTTCTCTAACATTTAAAGCTGACATTTCATCCTGCCCAAAATATAATTTAGGAAACTTTAGTTAAGGTAACACTTTTCAGTGTAGTTATTCTTCCTAAAATAATGCAATGATATTATGTGTGTATTTATTTTCAGGCTTTATTTAGTTTAATTTAAATACCCACTTACTAATGTTGGGTATCCAAGTTAAATGTTATACACACCGTAGCCCATTCTAATGAGAATGATGTTTGGTGGGGGACAAGCTACATGTAGAATATGAGGAATGTAGCAACAAGTGGAGAAATCAAAAATCACAAACTTCTTTCTCTTAGAAAATGAAAATTATGGTGTTATAGTCACAGAGACCTTCCACAACTATTTTGACATTTGCCAAGCTCTTTGGAAGGAAAAGGATAAGCTCTAAAGGAATGTGATATATAGTTTAAGTATCTTTCTTTTTTAAATTTCATATTAACATGAGGGAACAATTAGGTTACTATATTTACATTTATTAGCTAAATTCCAAGTTGTAGTTGAACCTTCACCCAGGAGGTGTGTCATATACCCCTACATTGTGGCCGTTAGGTGAGAACTTACTAGTCACCCTGTCTCTTATCCCTCCTTCCTTCCCCCTCCCCCACTTGAATTTAATTGTGTTTTTCTCCTGTGTGAGCAGGTAGTTGTTCACCTACCAGTTTGCAGATGTACAGACATACTCATGAGATAATCTAATCCCTGGATAACTCAACTAGGATGATCATAGACATAGCTTCAAGTAACTAGTAACAAGTAACTCTTTTCTACACTAAATTCTCTTGGTGCCTATTGTTCATATCTTATTCAGGTAGGAAATGTGGGAAACTGTTTCTGAGAGGCTGCAAGCTCTCTATTGCTAAATAAATAAGAATATAAATTTTTGAACTGAGATTAAATCTTGGCACTACATGTACAAAACTTTTAGTAGGGTTTTCCTTTCTGATGTTCACTGTCATTTCTATACTAGAAAAATAATATCAAATTGCAGGTTTTTAGAAATTGAATAGTACTATACATGTTAAAGAATTATGTCACGCATTCATTAAACAAAACTTATTAAATACTACATGCAAATAATTACTCTGTGTGTTCAGAAAATATTAGTAAATAACATGAGCTTATCATTTTTATGATGATTGCAATGATCATTATTATAAAAATAGTTAACAATATCATAAGGCTTAATACGGCCAAGCATACATTGTTATATGTATTTTGCATATAAGTTATTATATTCATCTAAAAACTATGAGATAGGTATTTTTGTTTGTCTACACTTTATGCATGAGGTATTGAAATATAATGAGATTAAGGCACTTGCCCAAGCTCACGGAGCTTGTTGATGATAGAAATGAGACAAGAACCAGAAAGTCAAACTACACAACATCTGTTCTTACCTGTAACACCTACTGACATGTAATTATACCAAGTGACTATTAGTTGATTCTTTCAGTCCACTATCGGAACAATTTCAACAACAGATAAAAGTTACAATCTATAAAAACATAATGATTTACTTGTACCCAGGAGAAGGGTAAAAACATCTAGGACAAAAAAAAAAAAAAAAAAAAATATATATATATATATATAGCATTAATTTTAAATCCTTAGGACTAATTATCATGGGACGCAATTAATTTAAGTATTTTACATAAGGCAAAATTCTTTAACTACATGAAATCTTACATATTTAGTTAAGTGTCCTTCATTTGTAGAGAAGAAAAATCACCTCTATAGAGCCTAAGTAGTTTTCTATAGTCACTGAGGTGTATGGTGTAGGGCTTGGACTAGGATGTCTTGTGACAAAGCCTCAGGATTTTTTTACGTCTTTTTTTCTGCCCCTATTATGCTTTTGCTTACTTATATTTTATAAATGAATAATTTATTGAAATTGATGAACATGAACATACACACACACACAAATGGCATCCATTATTGTGTCCTAGGGAATAACACAAATCCAATCCAACATTTAAGCTTTTGCCTTTGAGATTAATAGTGTTTTTGTTGGAAATAATTCCAAAAATATTATTGGATTCCAACTAAGCACGGTGTCAATGGCAAACTCTAGTGTAATAGTAAATCAGTAGGAAAAACAATCATTAAAACAACACTTGTGTTAAGATTGTTTTAACCAGAACTAAAATATACCTAAGAGATATCATGTTTTATTTTAGCAGTAAAAAAAATGTTTTATGTGTTTTCATCGCCCCTTCTAGATTACCATATCATTATAGGTCTTCCTAGGCTCATAAGCTCTTTTATTATTAAATATGAAAATTTGTAATCTGATTCATCATTTATGTTTTGGCTACCTACATACACACAAAAATAGTGTGCCGTCTCCCTAGACATATGCTCAAAGTGAACTTTCCTTCAATTAAAGAGTAACACATAAAATAAATGTATTTTTAAGAAAAAATAAAATATACATTTCTATTGCTAATCATGTGTACTTTTTCCCTCAGTATGAAAATATTTTAATACATTATGATAAAGAAAAATGAGCAAAACATTTTTCTCCTCTAGATAATTTATAACGTCAAGTCATGCATGAGAGTAATGAGATTAATAATAGAAAGTATAGATTTATTCATTCTCTGGATGATAAATCATGACAAGTCATTACAGTCATTTAGTTCTGAGGCAGTAATACCATGTGATGGCAGACAGAATGGATAATACTACTTAGAACAGTTCATGTCTAGTTGATGAGTTAAAATTAAGTCAGAGTCGTTAGTAGTGTTCTAAAATTATTTTACATTAATAGAAGTCTGACAAATTTGAATGGAATGTAAATTATATAAGAATTGAATACTCCCTCTGAAGATTTCAGTACAGCACAGGAAAAGAACGTTCCACAATGAGCTTATATTTGTTGTATTTTATGACTCCTATTGATTGAGTCCATACATGAAACCTATCACTAGTCTCAACAACGGGGAAGAATATTAGAATAACTGCAGATCTCTCTGCTGAAACCTTTCAAGCTAGAAAAGGATGGTCATCGACTTTTAATCTCCTAAAACAAAATAACTTTCAACCCAGGATCCTGTATGCAGCTAAACTGAGTTTCATTTGTGACGGAGAAATTAAATACTTCAACGACATTCACGTTAAAACATAAAACTTCAACGACATTCAAGTTAAAACATAAAAAGACTAAAGAACGTGAATTTCATTTTTAACGAGTCTATGATTGTTTATGTGTTTATTATCTCTAAAAAATCTATCATTTCCATTATTTTAAAGTAATTTTTACTTTATAATTTTTGATGTAAAGTTATATATAGATTGAATTGTCAGCTTGACAAACACATTTTTCTTGCTTTCCTCTGCCCCATGTTCCTAATTCTTCTTGAATTTCCCAGGGTTCCTAGTTTATTAGGTGATGTTTCAAAAGCACATCAAACAAACAAATATGTCTAGTATATTTGCATGAACATTCAATTCCCCACTGTCCTTTTAAAGCGCACTTTTTGAAAAATTTAACATAATATGCACACTTTTTTGACATTTTTTGATTTAATTACATTTTTATGAAAGAATTCTTAGAGACCATTTCATATGCCATATGCACAATCTTTTTTAAAGGAAGGGTGACCTGTTTCATGGTAGAAAACATTTAACAAAAAGTTTTCAAAGTAAGATATAGTAATAGGTATGCTTTTGAATTAACACATTAAAAGTAAGATCTAGTAATAGATGTAATTACTATCTTAATTTGAGGTGAACAAGTTTAAACAATATTTTGAGATAAGCATGAAAATGTAAAGCAGTAGGAAATATCTAAGGTTTTGACTGTTAATTAAATTCACAGCTACTGAGAAAGCATTGAAGTTGGTGGCCCATGATTAACATTTTAATAATATGCAAAATTTTAGAACTTCATGAGAATTAAGTTTTGTTTGCTTTCTTGCATTGTTTTGTGTTCTAATTCAAGACCATAGACCAGCTGACTGTTTTCTGTGGGTCTATGGTCTTCAGATTAAGACACCCTTACTTAAAAGAATATTGAAACTTTTTTTATAATTTGTCAGAGTAGAAAGTTTCATGCTTGCCTCTGTTCCATGCTCCTAATTAATTCTTCTTGAATTTCCTAGGGTTCCTAGTTTATTAGGAACATTTTGAAAAAATATAAATTCTTTTTTAATATTATTTCATCTTTATCTGGCAGAGTTGACTTCTTTAATTTTGCAAGTATTAATCTGTATAAATACTTAGTTATCATAACTTCACTTCTTCCTTTATATATACTTTTCACTGTATATAGAACCTGAAAGAGTCCTTGTACATCTTTAAAGGATATTAAACAATATCCATTGCTTTAATAAATTGGGATTATACAAATCAGTAGTTATACCATGCCTGTAATACCTTAGAAGATTTGTTACCATTGTTAATCATATGATTATAATGGCATTTCTCAGAATAAACATTATTGTCTTTTAAAAGACTTGTGAGCTGAAATCATATGTATCTTTACATGAAAAGTGAGAGTTTTTCTAAGTAATGTTAAAAGTGATGCAAATGTTATATCATAAAATGCAATTGACCTAGAACAATTTAACATTATAACCATCATTGTAGAGTTATAAATTTATTCTTTCATATATAAGGAAATAATACCTGATTTCAGAAGTTTAACTTACTTGCATGTGGACTTTGGTGTAAATTAATAGTGGAATTCTGTTTTTTATATTTCAAAGTATTAAGTTGGTTCAAATGTTTTGGGTTGCATGGATCTCTTTTGCAAAGCTTGAGCCAGGATTGTAAGTGTGTCCATCACACAGGTAGAATTTGATTAGATTGGTTTATGCTCATCCCCTCCTCATGCTGCCCCCTGTTTGGTTCCTTTGAGTTATAGTTCCCTCTTTGCACATGTGTGCCCAGTAGTTAGTTCTTTTTAATAGTGGGTAAATGTGGTGATTGTTTTTCCATTCCTTAGCATAATGATTTCCAGTTTCATTTATATTATTGTAAAAAGGATTAAGTCATTCTTCCTCATGACTGAATAGTATTCAATGGTATACGTAGAACACATTTTGTTAATCCACTCATGAAAGGATGGATAGCTGATTCCACAACTTTGCAATTGTAAATTCTGCTGTAATAAACATTTGAATGCAGGTATCTTTTTGATAAAATGACTTCTTTCCCCTTGGATAAATACCCAGTAGTGAGATTGCTGGATAGAATGGTAGTTTTCCTTTTAGTTCTTTGAGGAATATCCATACTTCCATACAATTTTAGCAGGGGTTGTCATTGCTGAATGACAAAGGGAAAACAAGGTATAAAAATCTATGGGATTTGGCAAAAGCAGTCCTGGAAGGAAAATTAATACCCCTAAGTGCCTAGATCATAAAAGATAGAAAAATTGCAGATTAAAAATCTAATTACATGTCTCAAGAAACTAGAAAAGGAAGAGTTGGTTTTCTTGGGTTTGGTTTCAAACCCAAAGAAAGCAGAAGAAAAGACACAACTATGGTCAAAGAAGAAATAAATTAAATTGAAAACAGGTAAATATTACAGATGACCAACAAAGCAAATTGTTGACTCTGAAAAGATAAACAAAATTGATAGATCTCATGCTAGTTTAACCAGGAATAGAACAGAAAGTACCCAATGATACATCACTTAGGAGAATAGTCTTCAGTTCTACCCATATTGTAACAAAAGATACTAGATATCCATCTTTTTATGACTCAATATTTCATTTTATATACATGCTACTATTTAGCCATTCATGTACTGAAGGGTACCTGTGTTGTTTCCACAGCATTGTGATTGTGAATTTTGCTGCTATAAACATTTGGGTACAACTATCTTTATGATAAATGTCTTTTATTTCATTTGATAAATACCTAATAGTGGAATCCCAGGAGGCTGAGGTAAGAGGATCACTTGAGCTCAAGAGTTTGAGGCTGTGAGATACAATGCCGTGGCACTCTAGCTAGGGCAACAGAATCAGATTCTGTCTCAAAAACAAACAAACAAAATATACTAGCAAGCCAAATTCAATAGCATATCAAAAAATTTAATCCACCATGATCAAATGGGCTAAATCCCAGTGATCATGGGTGATCCAACACACATAAATAATAAATGTGATTCAGCACATAAACAAAAGCATATCAAAAAATTTAATCCACCATAATCAAATGGGCTAAATCCCAGTGATCATGGGTGATCCAATACACATAAATAATAAATGTGATTCAGCACATAAACAAAAGCTAAAACTAAGATCATATGATTATCTCCATAGATGAAGAAGAACATTACTCAAAATTCAGCACCTTTTTTTTTTTTTTTTATAAGAACACTTACTATTATGAAATTTAAATTTTCAATTCTTATGGAATGTATCATGGTGTTTTTTATGTTATACACATCCAACATTAGATTTTTTAGTAACCTTCTTTTGGAAAATTAGGATCCACCTATTTTGGGTACACCCTTTGTCATATAAATGAAGTTTTAAAAATTCCTTTACCTTATAAAGCATTATTATAGTTCTTAGAACTATGGCTTCTTAAAAATAAAGTTAAATATTCGGGATTAAACTCACTTTATTTGAATTTTTTCAATTTGATCTTTCCTTTCTACATCAAATTTTAACACTACATCAATATCTCTGAAGGACAGTCATATTTGATGCAATTAGAAGACAATGCAAAAGTGATAAATCACGTAGGATTTAAAAAATGTACCTGGGCAGTGCCTGTTGCTCAGTGGGTAGAGCGCTGGTTGGCGTATACTGAGGTGGCAGGTTCGAACCTAGCCCAGGCCTAATGCAACAAAAAATAGCTAACCATTGTGGCAGGTGCCTGTAGTCCCAGCTACTAGGGACTCTGAAGCAAGAGAATCGTCTAAGCCCAGGAGCTGGAGGTTGTTGTGAGCTATGACATCACAGCACTCTACTGAGGGTAATAAAGTGAGACTCTGTCTCTAAAAAATAAAAAATAAAAATGTACCTATAATGATTGTGTTTAGGAATCAAACGTGAATATCTAAAGAAAAAGGCAGAATTTACATTGGTTCACCACTGGTATGCTATGCTGTTTGTGCTAAGGAAACTCAAATTTACATATGTAAATTATGTTAACAATGAGTACAACCTTACTTGAATTTATTTTTCCTTTTTTGGAATAGCAGCCACATCTCTATAACAGTTTAATTATAAATTTTATGTCTATAAATATTAGTTTTAGTTTTGATATTTAACATAATGTATGCATATGTTCTTAGACAGGAGATTTGGCCTATTTCATATTTATATGTTAGCACTAATGGTAGAATATAACCTCCAACAAGAATTCCAATAAAAAATCATTAGATTATGAAATGATTTGCTTTACAGTCATTCATTATACAACTATGAGTTTAGAAAGCAAAAGACAGCATGACCAAAAACACTCTAAAATAACAGAAAGAAGTCAATCTATTCCAATCATTATTGTATCAAATACTTGTTACAAATTCAGTTTTCCTACTAATTATGTCTTGTTTTTACTTCATGAAAACTGTGATTGTCAGAAAGTTGGTTTTCTTATTACTACTTCATTGGAATGGAAGGTGGAATTTGGTTCTATTCAAACATTGGAGCAGAAACATTTTAATCATAAATTCCTTCTCAGATCTTTACTCAGAGTTACTACCTTCATTTTGGATATAGTGATAGAATATTTATATTTACTTTCCCAGTATATAGCCTTTTAAAAATTAATAAAGTAGAATTTACTTACAACTTCTTAAAATCAAAAACACTCGGAGTAAAGACAGGTCCACTAAGTGGCAAAAATTGAAATTTATTTGAAGCTGCAAGAAATGTATAACAGGAGAACTTCGTAATTTGGAAAGCCAAAATAGATGAGAACCTTTAATATATTTACTTTAACATTTCCTAAGTAAACACTATCCTCACTATCTTATAGCAGAACAGATTTTTTTTTTTTTCTTTTCAGTTTGAACCCGCCACTTCCGGTATATGAAGTCGGTGCCCTACACCTTTGAGCCACAGGAGCTGCCTAGCAGAATAGATTATTAGCAACACATCCTAATGGAAAATGGATTATTATGGTCAATAAAGTTGGGTGATAACAGAAAATTATAATGTATTTAATCTTATGTATCATAGTAAAATCATAGATGTTCATGCCACAAAGTAGGGTTTCACAATAATTTCACTTAAAATTGGCTCCAATTTCTCCAATATATTATATACGTGAACATTTATTTCACACAAAAATGTACAGCTAAATGTGTGCATCTGTCTCAGACACCAACTTGTCATTGGATTTCCCAATCTATTAGGAAGTTTGCTGATTTAAACTTGAAACAAATTTTCCTGATGCTATGATCTAAAAGCTTGTGTTCTCCTAAATTCATATGTTTAAATTTAATCCCCAATGTAATAGTATTAAGAAGTGAGACCGTTAAATTGTGATTAGGTCATGAGAACAGAATTATCCAAAGTGACCCCTTATAAAAGGGGTCAAGTAGGCTCAGCACCTATAGGTCAGTGGTTAGGGCACCAGTCACATACACTAGGGCTGGGGATTTTGAACCAGGCCTGGGCCTGCTAAACAACAATGACAACAGCAACAACAAAAATAGCCAGGCACTGTGGTGAGCACCTGTCTTCCCAGATACTTGAGAGGTTGAGGCAAGAGTTTAACAAGCCACACTTAAGCCCAAGAGTTTGAGGTTGCTGTGAGCTGTGATGTCACCGCCCTCTACTGAGGGCGACATAGCAAGACTCTGTCTTGAAAAAAAAAAAAGGAGTGGGGAGCCAAGTCAACTTGTATAAACAAGTTCACTATATGAGGACACAGCAATAAGTCAATCATCTATGAAGTACTGCACAGTCCCTCCCCAGGAAATAGATCTATTGGTGCTTTGATGATCTTGGACTTACTGGCCTATAGAACTTTGACAATAAATTTCTGTTGTTCAAGAGCTATCCAGTTTAAGGTATTTTTTGAGAGAAGCCAAAAAGATCAAAGGCACTTGAGAATGAAATAAAATAGTTTTTTGTAAGTCCATAAAGTTTTACCTTTGTACAAGGAGAGAATGGACATATATGCACCAATAGACATAATGATCATTTTAAATATGTTGTTGGATTAGCTAAAAATACAATGAAATTCATCATTCCTAAATGAGTTTTTCTTTAGAATGAATTAGCTCCTTTCCCCCCATTGGATACAGTCGTTAATCCCATTATTCTTTTCACTTCTCTGTTCTCCCTTTCCACTGGACCAATATCCAAGGCTAGCATGCACTTTAAAACTCCACTACAAAGTCCATTTACTTACTAATAATCTAGAGAATTAAATGTAGCTTCATCCAGATACCATTTAAGAAACTATTTGAGCATGGATAAGATAGAACCTGTGAGGCTATTTTCTTGCTTGCCGACTGCCTTTTTTTTTTTTTTTTTTTAATGTGATATAAAGGATAATCACAGCAGATAGTCTAAAGAAATGTCCTATAATTCAAAATGTCTATTATCATATATATATTAAATAATAACAGATTAATGTAAATTCTTAGCTATAAATTCTTTTGATCATCAATTCATATATTTAACAAACATTTGGTGAATCTAATTATCACTGTAACATTCTTTAGGTTTCTGATCATAGAAAGATAAATGTGACATAGTCCCTGTGAATACCAACGTTTTCTATTTTAAAATAAATATCTTCTTTTCAGGATTATTTAAATCACCAACATAATTATGTTTATGAAATATAATAATATGAAACATTTTTGGGAATTTGGGATGTATTATGGAAAAAAGACTCATGATAAACAAATGCAAATTTGTATATATAGGAATGCTATGAATGTCATTGAAAAAATATTATAGGTTAATGGAAATTGGATGGTTGAAAAGGTTAATATTTACTTACAGAGTCATCACTTATTTACTAAATACCGAATATATATCAATAACCATGCAAAGTACTGAGATATCATAATGAATAAACTGCTGAATTCTGTTTTCATACAAAGCTTATAATCCAATCAGAGAAGGAAATAAATAAGCATCCAGTGTGCTGTATAACGGGGGCCAAAAGAGAGCATGAAACAAGATGGAGGCAGGAGAGGAAGGTAACCATGAGGGTTTCACTGTGAAGGTTCTTAAGTAACAATCTGAATGATTCCTGGGAACCTGCCACGCATGTAATTTGAAGAAGTGTATTTCAATCAAAGCGGCAGAAATGCACATCCGGAGAGGTGGAGAGAGAGAGAGAGACCATGCCCCTAATATCAAAAGAATAGCACAAGGACCCCTATTACCAACGTGAATAGAATCACAGAAGTAGAAAAGAGTTCCGAGAGGTAGAAGCATATATGGGAATATTAGATTTCTCTTATCATTGTAACAATTTACCACAAAATTAGTGGCTCAAACAACAGAAATTTATTCCCTCATGCTCTTGGAGGTCAGATATCTAAAATCAAAGTAATAGGAAGCTATGTTCTTCTGAAAGCTTTAGGGGAGAATCTGTTTTCTTGCATTTTCCAATCTGGAGACATTGCTTAGATTCCTTGGTTCACGGCCTCTTTTGCACATCACTACGAACTTGCTGCACTCCGGTTTCCTATTTGCATTATCAATTCTTCTGTATAACTCAGACTTCTGTGGATAACTTTATATTAGAATGAATGATGAAATTACATCTGGCCCATCAGATAATCCACAATACTTGCCTCATCCCAAGATCTTCAAATCACATTGGAAAACTACTTTTTTGCCAGTTAAGGCAGTGTACAGTTTTGGCAGATTAGAATATGCACTTTTTTTTGAAGAAATGTGACATTATTCAGCTCCCATTACCTAGGGCCTTGCACATCATAATATATTTTTAATTTTTCTTCACAGTGCTGTTTACATAAACAGCATAATAACATAAACAGCATAACATAAATGGCTACATACCCTAATGAAAATTTAAAAAATAATAATTAGGCCTAGCAGACAATGGGAGGAAATGAGTTCCACAAAGAAGAAACATCAAGAAAAGAAACAGAAATGAGAGTAGGAATTCAGGCTAAGGAACAGCAAAGTGTGTGAGCTGGTTGTAGAATTCTGTAAACTGAGACTACAGTGTTAGTAGTATTATTCGCAGGTCATTTAAAAAATCCTGAATTTTAATTTCAGAGAGAAAGGAAGTCAATGGAAGATTTTTCCTTAAAATTGGTTACAAAAAAAAAAAAAAAAAAAAGACACACCTGGAACTATAAATCTTAAAGATATATAAATGATATTGTAAGCCATGAGCTAATGAGATCTTCAAATGACACAATTAGAGAGAAGGAACTTTGTTAGACTGAGCTAGAGAATAGCCAAAATGCGGAAGTCAGACAAATAAGGAAGAAACAACAAAAGAGAAGAAAAAAAGAGCCAGTGAGGTAAAAAAGAATGGAAACAAAGAGAAATTCTGAGGCACAATGATGAAAAATGTTCGTGAAGGTGGGAGTGACCACCCATTTCAATTGTCAATTGTTGCTGATAGTTTAAGTAAAATACTAAGAGCCACTGCCATCAGGTTAATTCTAGAAGCTGCCACACAAGAGGGTAGCGGGTGGAGAGATAAAAATGTATGTGCCTTTCTTACCGCTGGACAAATCCTTCTTTTCCCAAATAAAAGTGTAATTGGTGAATTCCCAGTACTGACTTTGCAGTGGAATAAGACAGATTGCCTCTTCTCCACCCACTCTATCATTATGACTTTCTATTCCACTAACATTTATCCAGTTCTTTCTTAAAAATCAATGGATCTCAAGGAAATGTAGGAAACACATCATAAGAATGTGGATAGAACAAAGAGAAAAACTTCCAGCAATGAAACAATCAGTTGTTACAGCTCCATGGAAGATGAATTGTTTTCTTATCTTCACTGAGAAAAACATTTCTGGGTCTCAGGAGTCTCCATTGCATTTGATATGGGCTACTAGGTCTGTGTACACTGTAGATATATTCTTACATGTACTTTACTCAAACATATCTACATGTACCTTTGTTTTAAACTGACCGGTCCTATTCTATTGCAATAAATAGGTCCTTGTTTAGTTTTTTTCTTTTGGGACAGAATCTCACTTTGTTACCCACTGCTGACTGCTGTAGCTTGAACTACAAGGCACCCACCACAGCGCCAGCTATTTTTTAGAGATGGGATCTCACTCTTGCTCAGGCTAGTCTGGAACTCATGAGCTCAAGCAATCCACCCACCTTGGATTCCCAGAGTGTTAAGATTATAGGCATGAGCCACCATGCCCAGCCTAATAAATAGGTCTTTGTTTGTATGAAGTAGAATGTAATTATCCTAAAAATAAAAATTTTTCTAAGGAGTAAGCCTTATAAACTCTACAGTGGTTCATTTCATTTCTTTTTTTTTTTTTTTTTTTAATTGAGAAAGAGTCTCACTTTGTCAACTCAGAGAGTGCCATGGTGTCATAGCTCAAAACAAACTCCAACTCTTGGGGTTAAATGATTCTCTTTTCTCAACCACCCAAGTTGCTGGGACTAAAGACACCTGCCACGTTGCCCAGCCGCCTTTTTTTTTTTTTTTTTTTTTTTTTAATGGTAGAGACAGGGTCTCACTCTGGCTCTGGCTCTGGCTCAGGCTGGTCTCTATCCTCCAAGCTCAGGGCAATCCACTCACCTTGGCCTCCCAGAGTGCTATGATTATAGGTGTGAGCCACCACACCCAGCCATACAGTGGTTCATTTCTTAGCTTTTTTTTTTTTTTCTGATTATTCATTCTTAGGGAATATCAATCAAGTGAATTTTTGTGTTGATTTTATAACCTACAACTTTACTGAGTTCTTTATTAGTTCTAACAGCTTTTGGTTGCATCTTTAGAACTTTCTGTGTATAAGATCAGGTCATCTGAAAAGAGAGACAGCCTTTCTTCTCCATCCTAATATGATTGTCTTCATTTCTTTTTCTTACCTAATTACTCTGGATAGGACTTTCAGTACTATGTCAACCAGAAGTTATAAAAATGAATAACCTTTATTTGTTCCTGGTAGTGAAAACTTTCAACTGTTTACCATTGAGTACAATGCTTGCTGTGGACTTGTCATCGATTTTCTTTGGTATTGTTCTGAGATACATTCCCTGTAGCCTCTCTGGATATTGAAAGTGTTCATCATGAAGGAAAGCTGAATTTTGTCAAATGCTTTTTCTGCATCGATTTAGACGATCATATCATTTTTAGCCTTCTTTTTGTTAATATAAAATGTATTATGTCCATTTATTTCTTGAAAATAATACTGTTTGCAATACTTTAAAAATAATAAAATATTTAGGAGAAAAACGTACCTAGTTTTTACCTAATTGTGGTAATTATTTCACAATGTATATGAAACTATTGTGTTGTACATCTTAAAGATATACAATTTTTATTTGTCAGTCATACTTCAGTAAAGCAAAAAAAAAAAAACTATATTGGTTCGAAACTGGTGATACAGCCTTTGGAAAAAAAAATCTCATTAATGACTGTTCTACTGTCATCTGTATACCTTTTGATGGATCCATATTTGTTAGGTTGCTAAATATCTTTTAACTTTAAAACGATAGTCTCTATGAAAACTATTATAGTTTGCATAGATAGTTTGCAAAAATTATGAGCATAATGGGATCTCATTTGTGCATTTCATAATGTACAAGTTTACACGTTTAGGTTTATTAAATAGCCTTGGAGAATTGTGAGATCTAATAATATAATATTAATGTCTTAGATTATAATGGGATCTCATTTTATTAACTTTTAATGTTGTGATGCTGTGCATTTTATAAATTTCAAATTTACAATATAATTAGGTAAATTGAGACAATGACTGCATGAAGAAGTCTGAGTCTATATATCTCCTCATATATCTCCACATATACATATCCTTATGGTTCAAATATAATAGCAAGACTATAACCTTGTAAATAAATACCTATATGTTTATAAAGTCAAGTAAAAAGCTAAGAGATAGATTAATGACAATATTAAAAAGAATGAGGCAAGGATTTTTCTATAAATAGAAAAATAAACAGATATACATATACATATAATGAAATACTCGGTCATCCTAGATTATTACATTTTCCTTCATAGAGAATTTTCGAGAAAAGAAAATATTATCTGTTTCTAAATTTTGTAAACATGAGTATTCATATTATATTTTCATTTTTTAAACAGACAAGACTAAAGCAAACATTAATATTTCATAATATTGAAATAATTTCTGCCCCATCGAAAGAACATGCAATAATTATTTAAAAATTATTTGTTTTGCAACTATTTTTAAATCTTGTTGTCGACTTACATCTCTAATAGTATATGTGTATGCACACACACACACACACACACACATATACACACACAGACACAAAATGTCATATATAAAATATACATATACACATAGATATATTTTGGTTGATAATAATTGAAACTTTTTTAAAGATGAAAGAAAAGTACAAATATGTATATATATACATATTTGCTTATACTTTGATTTCTATAAATATCCATTGAGTTTATGTGCAAGATGTTTAAGTCTGCATCATGATTTAAAAAAAAAAAAACTACCAGATAAAATTCTTCACACAGCTGATTTTCAATGATTTCACAAGGACAAATTTTAGGCATTTGAAATTCATCAGTAGCATTTTCCCCAAGATACATCAATAGTGTGGTGAAGCACTGAATTCAGTTAAAATGAGCTAATCACAGAATCGTACCATGATGAAATACATGTCACAAAATGGCATAGCCATGCTTATTTTAAACCAAGCATCATCACCTACAATCACTAAAGGTAGTTAGTGAAATATATGAAATGAAAATCAGATGTAAAGCTAAATATCAGATGTAAAACTAAATATATATATATATATATATATATATACATATATATATATCCTTATGGTTCAAATATAATAGCAAGAATATAACTCTGTAAATAAATACTTAAATATGTATAAACTCAAGCAAAAAGCTAAGAGAAAGATAAATGACAATATTAAAAAGAATAAGAATAGAAAAATAGGGATACGTGTTGTGATGTGATGTTGATAAACAGTACACAAAGTGACAATGGCAATAGAAAAACAAGAGACTACATCATTTTAACCTACATATCTTCTATTCACTAGAGAGGCATTATAAATATATGGGGAAATTCATCTAATAAACTTAATTAGATATTTAGCTATCGAGAGGGATAAAAATTAAGTTTGATTCTGCTACACCGCATGTAACAAAATTCTGACTAGATTTATGATATAAATATTTAAAGAAAAATAGTATAAAGAAAATAAGATATTATCTATATCGTATTGAGTATGATAAGAACTGTTAATAATATAAAAACAAGTTTAAAGAAAGAATAAATATTTGTTATATGTTAAATATTTTTTCTGAACATGAAAAATAAAATGAGTAATAACATATAAGGCACAAACTGAAAGAAGATATTTCTTTTCTTTTCTTGTTTTGGGTTAATTTGAGGGTATAAAGAACTAGGTTACCATGTTACATTTGTTAGGTAGAGTTTATCTTATAATTGTGTCTTGTGGCCAAGAGGTGTGCTGTGCACCCTAACATTGTGCCCATTAAGTGGGAGCTACCCTTCCTTCTCCCCTCCCCCTGCTCCCTAGCCCCTCGCCTTTAATTGATATAATACGAAGATATTTTCAACATATAATTTACCAATGAATATGCAGAATTTTTGTAAGGAAATAAGTCTAAAAACAATTAAAATATGCAGGGGATATAAAAACCCAAAGGTTAAGAATACTGATTGCCCAATAATATGTAAAATTTTTTTTTTTTTTTTTTTTTTTTGAGACAAAGTCTCAAGCTGTCAGCTGGTAGAGTGCTATGATGTCATAGCTCACAGCAACCTCCAACTCTTGGGCCTAAGTGATCCTCCTACCTCAGTTTTTTTATTTTTAGTAAAGATGTGGGTCTCTCTTTTTCTGAGGCTGATCTTGAACTAATAAGCTCTACCTATCCACCTGCCTTAGCCTCTCAGAGTGGTAGGATTACAGGCGTGAACACCATGCCCAGCCTATGTGAAACATCTTGAATCTTAAACATAATCTAGACAATTCATAATAAAACAATGAGATATCATTTTACTCACATCATATTGATCAACATTAAAATGCCTGAAAGTTGAAAGATTTTTATCAGTGTAAACCAAAATAACATTTCTGCTCTATTAGCAAAAAGGACTGACTTTGAAGATTGACTTTTAATAAAATTTAATTTAGGTACATATACAACAACTTTGAAGACTAATTTTTATTATATATATATATATATAGTATGTATTGTATACATAATCTATATGTTACGTGTTATACACACACACAAATTCAGAGGGAAGAAAAAAGATGAGATTCTACCTAAATCATATTCTTATGTTTGTAACCTCAATAATAAAAAATGAGAATTATGATACAAGAATAAAAAGTTACATGTTAAGTTCTTTATGAAGAATATGAAAAAACTTAACCTTATAAAAATATCAGCAAAATATAAAATGGATAGTATACAATTATCATGTGTGTCATCTCACAAATGTAAGATTATTAAACACTGGAACAATTTTTCAATGCAATTTACCATGTAAATACAAAAAAAAATTTTCACTAGTTGGAGAAATATTATCTGATAAACATAATGCACATCAAAAATAAACATATAGAATACTAGGAATAAATATTAATTTAAATTATTACAGCAAGCATTGTCATTAATGGTGACCTATATTTATTTGAGAAAAAAACATACATTAATGCTTCCATTGAGACTTTTATTTAATGTAATACTCAGTATCCTAACCAGTAACATAAAAGAAATGAAGTATAGTAATGATTTAGTAAAAGAAATAAAGATAGATCAATTTAGACTTACAAAAATAGCATGCCAAGTTTGCTGGATATAAAATCAAGATGAAAATTCATCCTTTGTAAACAATGAAACATTTAAAAATTTAACTTAAAATGATGCTTTTTTATAAATAGTAGCAACGATTGGAAGTCGCTGTTCTTGTTCTTTCTAAAAGTGAAGTATTAACTGAAGTTTTCCTTTCAGTGGTATGAACATGGTATAACTTTTCCAGCCTTCTACTTTTAAACTATCTGATTTTTTAAAAAATTAATTTCATTTTCTATAAACAACATACAATTGGAACTTGTTTTTCTCAACAGTCTGACATGCTTTGCCTTTAAATTAGTGTGTTTATACCATTTACTTTCTTTTCTCCCTCCCTCCCTCCCTCTCTCCCTTCCTTCCTTCCTTTCTTTTGTTGTACTCATGCCACATGAAGAATGACTCAGACCCCACTTCGGGTATAAATCAGATGGTGATTTATTACACTTGCGCAGGTGGGCTGCAGCCCCAAAGGGAAAATGGCCCCAAAGAGAAAAGTAGGTTGCCCTTTATACCTTTTTTGTTGCCATGCAAGCAAGCAAAAACAGAAGCAGGACATGGCTGGTTAGCTCAGGGGTGGGGTTCAAGGGCTACAGTGTGGTGGTTGGTACGAGGGTGGGGTTACAGCAAGTCAGCGGGTTTGGCACCAGTTCAGGGGGTTACATCATGGCAGCTGGCATGGGGACAAACTTGGATAATGCAGTACCTTGGGAACTTTGCGTAGGTAATTTTTTCACCATTGTTCAGTCATTGCTAGGGGGTTGGGGTAAGTTCTACCATTGTTACCTATTGCTAGGAGTTCTTGGGAACTTAGGTAATTTTCTTGTTCTATTCTGAAACCTGTTTGAGGAATAAACCCAAGGGTGGAGTTTGAGACATGCGGGGACTCAGGCTGAAACAGTTAGGGGCCTTTAGGGGTCTTCTAGTCAGTTACTACACTTTCTAGCTAAGTATCCTCTGTCTCACAGACACAGAGGCAGTGGCATCAGCCTAGGTCACAATAACCTCAAACTCTTGGGCTCAAGCAATTCTCTTGCTTCACCTTCCCCAGTCGCTGGGATTACAAGGGTGCACAGCACCACACCCAGATAATTTTTCTATTTTTAGTAGGGACAAGTCATGATTGCTCAAGCTGGTCTTTAACGCCAAGCTTAAGCAATCTTTCCACCTTGGCCTCACAGAGTGCTACTGATAGATACAGCATGATTGGCACCCACGAAAGTCTGCAGAGCTGAGGGTAGGACCTGCGGCCTCTGCCTTGGCAGTGTTGTTGCAGCTGCAGCTGGCAGAGGAACCAGTGGGTCGGAGGGTAGGCAGAGGGGTGCTGCAGGAAGCTCTGGTAGCCAGAAGAGTAGGACAATGCTTGGGAAACCCAAACCTGAGTGTCTCCTTCGCCTTGCACTTAATGCTGAATAGGGAACACCCCATTTCCTACACCTAGGCCAATTTCAAGTCCAGTTTCAAGTCCTGGCCTAATGTAAGTACGAAGGACCCATGTGACTATATCTACTGCTGGACAAAGGCCCAGAGAAAGAGAGAGTGAGCTTTCTTCCCAGTTGGGTTTCTCTCTCTGCCAGGAGCTTTGGTGTTTTTTCCTCTGTATTCTTTTCTATAAATCATGTCTTACCACTGATCTGTGGTTCATGGATTCATTCTTCAAATCACCAAGACCAAGGACCTACTGAAGATGAAATTCAGGTACCAATAGGAAGACAGGCCTAAGCCACTGTGCCTGGGAAAGCTTAAGTTTTAATTCATAGTAGAATGCATATAGTAAATCCATTTATAATAAGTACACACATTTCATGATACAGAATCTCTCTATTGGTTTTCTGTTGCAACTGAAAAAATTTCCACAAACTTACTTTCTTAATAAAAGCATATTATAGTTCTGAAGGTTAAAAGTAAAAAAGGGCTAAAACCAAAATGTCAACTAGACCACATTCTTTTGGGAGGCCCCAGAGAAGAATTCCTTTCTTTTCCATTTTCACCTTCTTGAGGCTACTTAACATTTCTCAGCTATTGAGCCCCTTAATTTTGGACTGAGTCCTTCCTTTGCAATCATTTTCCTATCTTTGTGATTATACAATCTAGCAGAGTCTTCTGATTGTAAGATTAACTAATTTTTTTTAACTTTTTTTTTTATTGTTAAATCATAGCAGTGTACATTTGTGCAATCAAGGAGTACAATGTGCTGGTTTCATATACAATCTGAAATATTCTCATCAAACTGTTCAACGTAGTCTTCATGGCATTTTCTTAGTTATTGCATGTAGACATTTGTATTCTGCATTAAGTAGGTTTCACCTGTACCCATTCTAAGATGCACCATAGGTGTGCCCTCACCCTTTACCCTCCCTCAAACCTGACTTCCTCCCTCCCTTCTCCTCCCTTGCCCTTTCCCCATATTCTTGTGCTATAATTGGATTATAGCCTTAATATGAAAGCTATAAATTAGCTTCATAGTAGGGATGAGTACATTGGATACATTTTCTTCCATTCTTGAGATACTGTGCTAAGACGAATATGTTCCAGCTCCATCCATGTAAGCATGAAAGAGGTCAAGTCTCCAACTTTCTTTAAGGCTGCATAATATTCCGTGGTATACATATACCACAATTTGCTAGTCCATTTGTGGGTTGATGGGCACTTGGGCTTCTTCCATGACTTAGCAATTATGAATTGGGCTGCAATAAACATTCTGGTACATCTGGTACAGATGTCTTTGTTATGTTGTGATTTTTGGTCTTCTGGGTATAAACCTAATAAAGGAATTATAGGATCAAAAGGCGGGTCTATGTTAGGTCTCTATGTATTCTCCAAACATCCTTCCAGAAGAAGGAACATATTAGTGTGCATTCCCACCAGCTGTGTAGAAGTGTACCCTTTTCTCCACATCCACACCAACATCTCTGGTTTTGGGATTTTGTTTTGTGGGCTACTCTTACTGGGGTTAGGTGATATCTCAAAGTAGTTTTGATTTGCATTTCTCTGATGATTAAGGATGATGAGATTTTTTTCATGTGTCTGTAGATCCTGCGTCTGTCTTCTTTAGAGAAGTTTCTCTTCAAGTCCTTTCCCACCCTGAGATGGGATCACTTGTTTTTTTCTTGCTAATATGTTTGAGTTCTCTGTGGATTCTGGTTATTAAATCTTCTTCAGAGGTATAACCTGCAAACATTTTCTCCCATTCTGAGGGCTGTCTGCTTGCTTAACTTACTATATTCTTGGCTGTGCAGAAGCTTTTTAGTTTGATCAAGTACCAGAAATGTACTTTTGGTGTTGTTTCTTTTGCCTGGGGGAGCCTCCTAATAAAATGTTCACCCAGGCTGATTTCTTCAAGAGTTTTCCCTGCACTATCTTCAAGATTTTTATAGTTTCATGCCTTAAGTTTAAATTTTTAATTCAGTGAGAGTCTATCTTAGTTAATGATGAAAGGTGTGGGTCCAGTTTCAATCTTCTACATGTTGCCAGCCAGTTCACCCAGCACCATTTGTTAAATAGGGAATCTTTTCCCCACTGAATGTTTTTAATTGGCTTGTCAAAGATCAAATAATAGTAAGTAGCTGGGACTCAAGGAAGCTTTTATTGAGTGCCTGTTATGGACTGAGTCTAACAATTAAAGAAACTTGAGGGGACTTAAAAAAGGTGGGAGTATTAGGATACATGATATGAATAATCCAGGAACATCATTTGCATATCATGCGGATGACGCCCCCTAGAGTTATGTAATGTAACAGCTGATAATATATACACACACACACACATACACACACACACACACACACACACACACATAGAATATTGAGAGCTGAGACCAGGTATTCTACACAGCTTATGGTCTATACTAATATCATCTTAACTACTCCATTGTCTTCATTGCATCATTTTGTAAATCCAGGAGACTCCCATCCTGTATTGTTCATTACAAGAACTTCCTAAAAGACTCTTGACCTTTTCAATAGGAAGTTTACATCCCAAGATTCTTTGAGCCCCTCACCTTGAAATTTTCACTTGCTCTTTCCACCCATCTAAAAGTATTATATTCATGGTATTTACCCCATCTTAATCAAATACCACATTAAATATTCACCTTAAACCAAACTTCCTGCTCTGAGACACAAGCAAAGCTCTGTAGAGTAGGCATTCTCTCCTACTGTGATAGGTAATAAACTCAGTCCTACCTTAAAAAATAAGTGGGACTAACTATCTTTAAAAAAATTCTCTTCTGTATGGTTGTAGAATCAATTTGGTACATAGTTTGGTTCATTGATTTATGTTCTTAATCATTTTTAGGCATTGCTCCCCAACTTATTGAGTTGATTTTTAATACAAAAGTGAAAACTATATTAAAAAGGTGTATTCAGACAAGCGTCTCATCCCCATCTACCCCTAAAGGTAACCAATTTTCTTAATTTTGAGGTTATCTATCTAGTGGATTTTTGTATCTGTTTGCAAAAATTAGCAGGTGTATATGCGCCAGTATTTCTTTTCCAATTCTTTCTTATTTTGAAAAATAGCCCCACAGTAAATCCTTTTTCATACCTTGTTTTTTTTCACTTAACAACATATTCTGGAATTCATTTTATCTCAGAACATGGAGATCTTCATTTTTTTAAACAATGTGCAGTGTCTACTGTGTGGATGCACCACTGTTTACCTAAGTCTCCTCCTGGGTCTGGGGATGTGTGACAGGTGATGCCGCAGTTTGCTGACCATGTGCATATCTGCTTAGTATCGTTAGATGCCCTGCATCTGCAGGGCAGATTCCTGAGCATGGGATTTCTGGATCGGAGTAAAAACATGTCATTTTATTAGATATGATCAAATTTCCCTCCATAGGATGTATGTGTTGAAGGGTAGGTGGGTGGGCTCCCTAACAAGCAAATCAACATAGACCCTCTGTGATATCCCCAAGTAGGGAAGGATGAAAGCAGATGGCTGTATGTACATGTCTGCAAGATGTTTCTCTTGGAATTAGGCAGAGCAGAGGCTCCAGAGAGGATGAGAGGCAAGCATCCCACTAGTTCCCTGCACAAGAGACACTCTCCCCTACAGAGAGGTCCTCGGAAAACATCCTCCAGCAAGCCACCTGCTGTTTGCTGTTCCCTCCCCAAGGGGCAGGGCTGGGAAGGAGGGTCTGTTTATCTACCATGCATGTGTCCACCTATCCACCCGTCCCTCCATTCAGCATTTCTTGTCTCAACAGTGTGAGACCACTATGCTGGACACACACATCCCATGTGAGGCAGCATGAGCCCCCACTCTTGAGCTCACAGTCTAGAGCACAGGTGCACATGGGTAGTCCCCACCTTCAGTAGATGTTAAGTTCTGCCCAAGGAGCTGGTCAAAGAGAACAGGGAATGTGTGAGAGCTGGCTGGGGCAAGATGGCAGCTGGACTCCGTGGGGAGGTAGGACTGTGAGCAGACCCAGGAATGGGATAACCAGGTGAGTCTTCTCACTCTTGAGGGGCAATGGGGATGATCCAGTGAGTCTCTCACTCCTGAGAGGCAGTGTAACTGAAGCATGGTGCTCTGGAACCCAACAACCTGGGTTCAAATCCTCACTTCTTCACCAACTCATGATAATTCCCTTGGGCTCAAACGTACTCTTTCTGTGTCTCATTGATCATCATCTATAAATGGGGATTCATTCATTCATTCCAGGTCTGCTTATTGAGCACCTACAATGTGCCAGGCCCTGTTCTAGGCTGTGGGACTACATCTGTGAATAAGAGAGACACCCATTCCTGCCCATGTGGAGCTTACATTATACCGGAGGCTAATATCATAATTGGGCAAAGCCATGATAAATAAATAAGTAAATAAAGGTATAAAGCAGTAAGTAAATCAGAATTAGTGGTTTTGGGTAAAAAAGTAAGGCAGAATAACCAGATGGGAAGGAACAGTTTCCAGTTTCCAGAGGATGGTCAGTGTCCTGTATTTCAGTTTGGGTTGTGGTTACCCAGATACAATCGTCAAAACCGATTGAATGACACACTGAAAATCCAATTTAAACATACTGTTTAAAGTATGACAGAGTAGACCCTGTTGAGACAAGGAGCTTTCTACAAACTAGGAGGAGGGGAAAGAAGCCTCCTGGAAAAGGTGTGAGGGAACAGAGAGCCCCTGAGCAGGAGTCTGTGAGAAGAGTCTAGTGAGCCACCTTGTGCTACAAAGACTGGTCAGACCCTCTCTGATGGATGGATGGGTCAGCTTTGACCAAGGAAGACCAGGGAGCAGTGGCCCGCCCCTCACAGAGCATTAAGAAGGGCATGTGGATTTACTTAGCCCTTTAGGGCCAGATGAAGATCTGTATCAGTCAGGTATGGCTGCAATGGCGCTGCTTAACAATCTACCTAACATATCCCCGTGACTTACAGCAAGTATTTATTATTGTGTGTGGGTCTGCTGGTCAGCTGGGACATGTCTGGGCTCAGCTCTGCTCAGGTGTCTGCATTGTTCTGGGATCACCAGCAAATTTCCAGACTTCTGCTTGTATTGTATCTGCTGAAGCAAGTCATATGACCCAGGCTAATGTCAATGGAACTGAGATGTGTACCTCACCCATAGCAGGAAGTGCTGTAAGTCACAGGGCAGAGAGGGACGAATTGGGAATGATAATCCAATCCACCCCAGGGTCTCTGCTCAGGACAGAGAGCTCTGACCTCCCAAGCCAAAGAAGAACCAGCATGCCCTGGACTCCAGCCACCTTTGGCCAAAGAAGCCCTCAAATGAGTGATGGGGAGAAATGTCAGGGCACTCCAGTCATTGCTGCTGTCAGGGTGCTGGAGTGGGTAGGGGTGAGGCTCTGACATCTCAGAGATGTTGCACTGTCTCCACCTGCTCTGGGATCTTCTGGGAACCCTTCTCACATTCCCTGGGTTGGGGATGTTTTATGGACATAACAGGAAGAAACCTCCATTATGTAATGCTCTGTGATCTGACACAGTGGCTTGAATTGAGGGATTTAGCCAGTATGTGTAATGGAAGAAGCTTTCATTTCTAAGCTTTATTAAGCATTGTGTGTGTGTGTGTGTTTTTTTTTTTAAATAATGACCCATCTGCAACTTCTGAACAAAGTGTAATAAAAGTGACAAATATTGGTACACTGTACATAGTTTGTCACTTTGGATTTACTGCCCCCCCAACTTTTTCCGGTAAGTCACACTAAATTTATGCCTTGGGTCTTGATCCATCACTCTATCTTTTAATGCAATATCTAATCTCATTGCTCTTTTCTTCCTTTAATACGGTTTCTCTTGAGGTGCATTTGCAGAACTGATTTTTATCATTTGCAATGTGTTTAAAATAACGCATTGGCTATAAATCAGAGGCCTTTATTGGGATGCTTGAAAGGTTACTTTACTCTAAAAAACAATAAATTTAGTACTTTGATTCATCCTGGGAAACCTGACCTGAGGAAAAGTAACTGAGGCCCCTTTGAACTCTGGGAACTGGGATCATCCCTTCAAGGTGAAAATCGAGTACTTTTTTCAACAGAGGACTTCTTCAACCTTAAGACTTCCAATACTTGGGATTGGGATTCAGGAGCTGATATTATACAATGTGGGTTGGTAGAATCTGCTAGGAGCCAGATAAATCCTGGTTTGAATTTCAAACCACTTACATACTGTGTGACCTTCAACTAGTCACACAACCTCTCTGATCCTGTTTACCATCTGTAAGCTGGAGGTGGATTGCCTACCTCCGAGGCTGTTGTGAGAATGAATGAGGAGGTGTGTGTGTGTGTGTGTCTGTGTGTGTGGTGCCTAGCATTCAGTAGCCACTAAATATATTTTTGTTTACTGAGGGAGCCCTTAAGGAATCAAGGGATCCCTTCCTGACTAGCCCTGGGTCCTGGTTCCTCTTGGAAGGAGTAAGGCAGCCCCACACATCTCACAGAAGACCCAACGAGATGAAGACATGACCAGCAGCCATCCCCTGGGTCACAGCACAGTGCTGCAGGTGCCCTTTAGGTCCACAGTATGATATGGTCACAGTCATATGACTATAGGATGATGACCTGGGAGGTCATCGTCCACCCCAAGGTATGTCTCTCTCCTCACCCCCATTCATTCACCTGCCATCATTAAGGCTACTGCCATGTGCCAGGCTTTGAGCTGAGCATGACATGGCTCCCACCCAGGCCCTGCCATTTCTCCTGCTTTTGGTCTCCTTGCTGTCTGAACACACAGGGTTTGCTGGGCCCCAGGCGTGCTTTGCACTGGCTGCTATCTGCTGAGCAGTTCTCCCTAACACCCATGTGGGAAGGAGTGTCCCATCTAGGGAAAGACCAGTCTGGATACAGGTACTCCCAGTCCTGTGGGGACAGGGTGGGGTCAGGAAAAGATGAGGGTCTGGGAGACTAGAGGGGATAAGGGCTTTTCCTGGGAGCTGGAGCAGGTTTAAGCCAGCAGACAGGGTGTGAGATAGAGGCATCCTGCCCTCCCCTCCCTAGCTCCAGCCTCCTCTCTCACACAGTCTTTGACAGAGACACACCTCTGTGTGTTTTGTTACTCCATTTCCTCCAGCGGGGCACCTACAGCTTATCATCTTTCCAAAGTCCCTGGTTTTCAGTGACCTGCTCGCGTCACACCTTCTCTGGGCAGGGACCCCCAATGACCCCGGCCCAGCACCCTCCCTGCATCCTCTCCAACTGTGAAGCTCTAAGGGTGGCCTTGTGAATGGCCAGTATGCTACAGGCGCCTGGACAGGGAGCAAGTCCAGGAGGAGGTTCACATGTGGCTCCAGGTCTGCATTCTGGGCAAGTGGCTGAGAACCAGGCCACCTCACTCAGGCTGGAAGCTCCTTCCAGAAGCAATGCAGCTGAAATAAGGGGCGTAAATGGCTCCCAGCCCTGTCACCATCAAGGCATTTGGGGAACATAAATTTCACAAGAAATTAGTCACTCTAAATTGCTTTATTTGGTTTTGCCTTAGAATAGCACCTAAATTATTCAGCCAGGGAGGGGGCGGAGGGGGCAGGAACAAGTTGCCAGGCCCTGTATCAACCTTAAGGAGTCATGGGCGGAAAAGCAGTGACATCTGTCTGGGGGTGGCCATTGGTAGCTTGTGGGCCGCCTGGATTCCTTCTGAATTTGGTAAAAGCCCCCGGGGATGTGAGATGTGAAGGCACGACTTTGCATCAGGCACACACGAGTTTCCTTTTACTCCACTCTGGGCAGATGCCCAGGGGAGAGGTGCTACTGTCCCTGTTGTCTCTGAGCTTGGCTCTTGACCCCGCTCCTTCTCCAGCCGTGGCCATTTTTCTGCTCTGTTTTGCACCAGAACTCTTTGACGGCCCCACCTCTCTTCCCTCTTTGCTGAGCCCATTCCAGGTGGGTGTTGCCTGCCCCTGCTGGGAGGAAATCACCCTCCTGAGGCCCCAAGGCTGCCAAGGTTGATGCGAAGCCCACATCGCACCCAGTGTGGAAGCCACATCAGATACAGTTGCTCACTCCGTCCTCCTGAGAAGACTTTCTTCCCAGGTTTGCTGGCCCCCTATCTGCTTTGCCTTCCCGGCTCACTGGCTAGTTTCTCTGTGACTCCCCTCACTCTCAGCACATACTGTCATTGGGTCCCTGGGCTCGGACCTTGGACCTCTTGCTCTAAGTTCATTCCCTCTCACAATGCAGCCACCAGGGCTTTAAAACCATCAGTGATCCCTCACTTTATGTCTCTAGGCTAGATTCCCCATAAACTGCAGATTCATATAAACAATGGCCTTTTGGATATCACTGGATGTCTCTGTAGTTAGGCACCTGAAACTCACAGTCCCCAAAATTAATTCTTGTAGCTCTTCCCCACACCCCAAATTCCCCTGAAGGACATTTCCAACTAGATAATAGTAACCCCACTCCTTCAGTTGCTTGGGCCAGATCCTGGGTGGCATCTTTGATTCCCACCTTCCTTCCTTCTGAACCACATGGAATCTAATAGATCCTTCTATATCTAACCTACATAGAATCCACTGGATCCCTCCATGTCTAACCCACATGGAATCCACTGGATTCCTCCATATTTAACTTATACGGAATCCACTGGACCCCTTTGCAGCTAATCCATCTTCAAGTCCCATTGGCTCCACCTTCAAAACATATCTAGAATCCAACCTTTGCTCATCTAAGCTGTCACTTTCTGTCCCTGAGACTGCTGCATTAGTGCTCTCTGTGTCCACTTCATCCCCACAATCTAATCTCAGTAGGGCAGTCCAAGGAAAAGCACCTGGTAGGTCATGTTCCTTCTTCTCTGTTCAAAGGCTCATGTCACAGAGCAGTGTCCTTTCCAAGGCTGGAAGCCCCCACTTTTGACCTCTCTCCTCTTTGCTCAAGCCACTTACTTCTCTTGCTGCTGTTCTTTTTGATATTTAAACACATGGATGTATGCTCAACCCCAGGGCCTTTGCACTGCTGTTCTCTCTGCTAGAAGATTGTCTTCCGACATTCACATTGCTCATCCCCTCACCTTCTTCAAGTCTGCTCTTAAGTCATCTGCAAGAAGGTCTGCTCTGACCACCCCACTTAAAATTCAATCCCAAAGCTCTCACTCTTACTCCAGTTTCTTCTTTCTTTCTTTCTTTCTTTCTTTCTTTCTTTCTTTCTTTCTTTCTTTCTTTCTTTGAGACACAGCCTTGTTCTGTCACCCAAGGTACAGAGTAGGGACATCGCCATAGCTCACAGCAACCTCAAACTCCTGGGCTCAAATGATCTGCCTGTCTCAGCCTCCTGAGTAACTGGGACTATAGGAGTATGTCACTACACCTGGCTAATTTTTCTATTTTTGATAGAGATGGGGTCTTGCTGTTGTTCTCAAACTCCTGAGCACAAGTAATCCTCCTGCCTTGGCCTCCCAGAGTACTGGGATTACAGGTATGAGCCACTGCACCTGGACCCCAGTCCAGTTTTGATAGCACTTACAATCTTCTAATATGCCATATACTTAGCCAAATAGTGTTTAACATTAGCTGACTCCCCCACTAGAATATACATTTCAGGAAGCCGAAAAGTTTTGCTTCTTTGTTCCCTATATATTACCAGTGCCAAGAACAGTGACTGGCACATAGTAGGTGCTCAACAAATATGTGCTGGCTGAAAAATAATATGATGAGGCCTTGGCTAGACTTAGGAGAACCAATGATTCAGTTCTGCGTCCAGCTTCTGCAGGCAGGTAGCTGGGAGCTAGTTTCTTAACCTCTTGAGCCTCTATGTGCCCTTCTCTGCATCAAGCAGAGCTCCAACACCACCTGAGAGGGTGGTGAGATGAAATGTGCAAAGGGCCTAGCTTTGCACCTGGTGCAGCGATATTTCTAGAAATGTAGGCCATGCCTACGTTGGGCAAAACGATCCACTCTGAGGATAGCCTTGCTGCTTGTTAAACCAGAAACCAACTCACGCAACACGCATCTCCCTTAAGTTTCTGCCTCCTGTCCAAGAGGAGGGGTGGGGTGAATGGATGGAAGCCACCAATTCCTCCCCCAGATGTTTCCTGCCCCCTCTTCAAATCCGAGTGTCTAACTGTAATGCTATAGAATTTAGTCTGTTACCTTCACAGTGCCCCTTGACGAGGGCCAAACTTGAGGACTCTGCACGCCCAGCCCTGGTGGTTTTGTGCTAATAGGGCCTTGGGTGGCAACTGCCTCCCTGATCACAAAGGCTTTTTGTTGCTGGAGCTGTTCCTTCCCTGTTTTGATGGCATTTTCACCTGTCCCGGAAGCCGCCACACTGTCACACGCTAATGAGAAGGTTGGCAAGGGCTGCAGACAGAGGGAGCTCCTCAAAAGACAGCATCCAACTGGAAGCTATTTTTTAAAAAAATTTCTGTTCTGCTTAAAAAAAAAAAAAAAAAAGTGTTAAAAATTTCAGTAAAATGCAAAAAACTGGTCAAGAAAAAGGAAAGCTTGGAAAAGGGGAAAAGAAGGTGGAAGTTTAGTGCACAAAAAGAGAAATCTGCCCTGCCATGTCCACATGCTTTTGGATGTGGGAGGGAGCTGGGATTGTTCCTTACACTCCCCATCTCACTGTAGTTAACTCCCAAATAACCCAAAGGGATCATGGGGTGGCATTTGTGGTTTTGGCATATCCAGCTGCTGGTTCCCTTTTGCTGGTAATAATATGCCAGTTTTCTTTGATAGGTCATCCTCCTTCCAATTTCTGGCCATATAGTTTGAGGGTTGGTTGTACCCCCCAGAGCCGGGGTAAGCACATGCTGTGGACCCAGCCAATCAGGTCCTGGGGAAGGGAGTGAGCATGTGACCAAAGCACTATCTTTTAGCATAGTTCTTGGAGGTTGGGACATGTGACCCAGCTTTAGCCAATCACTGCCTTCCCTAGCTAAAGTGAATCAATTGATCCAATCAAAGTGACCCCCCAGTGAAGTTTCCTATTGGAGGTAGCTGCAAGTACCTTTCCCTGGCTGTATCCATAAGCACAGCAGGATTAAGGAGTCCATGACTTCAGAGGCAGCTTTCAACCAGACAGATGGGAATTGGTGGGTAAATACTCCAGCTTCCTCCCTCCTTAGGCTTGTTAAACAGTCCTCCTCAGTTTCCCAGGGGCACCATGCTCCAGTTGCTCATCATGTTAACTTGCTTGGTGAGGTATGGTCATGTTGGCTTCCTTTGTCTTCTCAATTGCCAAATCTCCCAAATAAATAATTTTCACCAAAATATTTGTCTCAGGGTCTGCTGGGTGAAGAAATGCAACTTCAAACACTAGGCACAGAATAAGCCCATCTGAATGAACCAATCCAAAGGATAGGGTAGCCAGAAGAATGAGCCTTGATGCCCCTTGACTCAACTGTGCCTGAACTCCTCAGTTGGAATGTTTTAGTAACTTGGACCCATACACTTGAACTATTTGCTTAAGTATGTTTGAAGTTGGATTTCTTTCACTTGCAATAAGGGCTACTAATATTCTCATTATTGATGAGAAAACTGAAATTAATAGGTGACTGGCCCAAGCATATTTCTGCTTCCTCAGCAATAGCAGCTAGGTCTCCCTGTGTTGTAGCCACTGGCCTCAGTAGTGAGGAGGACTTCTCAGGAAGCTATAAGAGGGAATGGTGGGTGTCACAGGTGGGCCTTGTCTTACTCTGTTTAGGTTGCTATAACAAAATACTATAAACTGAGTGGTTTATAAGCAACAGAAATGTATTTCTGGTTTAGTACTGGAGGCTGAGAAGTCCAGCAGATTTGGTGTCTGGGGAAGGCCCACTCTCTGGTTCATAGATGGCTGTCTGCTCACTGTGTCCTCACATGGCAGAAGGGGATGAGGCTTTCTCTGTTGTCTTATTTATAAGGACACTAATCCTATTCATAAGTGCTTTTCCCTTGGGACCTGTTTACTCACCCAAGTCCCTACCTCCTAATACCATCGCCTTGGGGGTTAGGATTTGAATATATGAATCTGGGAGGACACACAATCAGTCCACAGCAGGACCTAAGGCAGAGAAGGAGCACTTCAGCTTTCATAAACATTTACGGGGCTGCCACTGCATGCCCAGCTCAGAGTACTCAAGTTTCTCCAGGTGTGGTTGGGAGTGGGGGGACAAACAAGTGCAACTGAGTTCCAGAAGTTGTCTCCATGTCTTGCAGCCCCTGGGAGGACTCTGATGCAGGGCCCAGCTCAAAAGTTGCACTCAGCCTCTACTATAGGCAGGACTGTTCCACTCCCTTGAGTATAGATAGCTCTTGGCACCTACTAGTGGCTCCCATGTCCCATATTGAGGCTGCTAGTTTATTGTCATTGCCAAATGGAGTTCTGCACTGTGTGCACCCTGAGGTTCCTAACGGGTGGTTTGGGGGAGCTGCTGTGGATGGAGGTGCCTCTTGAGCACCCTCTATGAGCTGGAAGGTCCTCCTGTGCATGTAGCCCCTGCAGAGCCACAGATGTCTACATGCCTGTGAGCACAAGTATCTGCAGAAGGCTGGCCCCAGCTGGTGTCCTTGTCAGCCACTTGGCCATTTGTTTAGTCTAGCCCTCTGCTGGGGCTATGGAAGCTTGTCTGAAAACAAGAAGAGTTCCTGGCCTGGGAGGGAACATAGATGCTGGTAAAAGTGTATGATACTTGTTCTCATCCCACTGGGTAGCTTCCATGTATCCTCAAGCAAGGTGTCAGGGCAGGACGACAGGCCCTAGTCCTTGCCTCACCCTGACCTGCCCAGTGTGTGGATACACAGGCAGGATGGAAAACTGGAGTAGCCACTGGTCCATACAGATCATGAGGACAAAGCCTGTCTGAGAATATAGTCAGCCCAAAAGAGCCTAGAGTCAAAAACTGAGGATGGAAAGGTTACTGATGGTCTATTTTAGCACCTGGATCCAGCCTTACCAAAAGCCAATCCTACCCTAGCCCTAACTCTTGAGGGTTAGGGCCATAACCTGTACCTCCCTGTGAGCCACCCCTGTACCTCCATAATCTAATTTGGTCTAAGGCGTTTCTGTCCTTTGCTGCCCTACCAGGACACTTCTAATTCATTTACCTCTTCTACACTTCAGTTTGCTCAGCTGTAAAGTGGATACATCTCTCCAAAAGGATTCCAATAAGCTAGGACATGAAAGCATTTGTGAATTTTGAAATGCAGAATGGTGATGCGGACAGCGACTGTGCAAGTCCTTATTACAGAAGGACCTTCTCAGGTCTGGGTAAGTGAGCCAGGATCGAACATACCAGGGGACAGGGAATTACAAGGACTAGAATCTGGGGCCAAAGCCAAACCAAAGTCAAGTCAGCTAGTACCTGTGCTGCCCTGTGGGTATCCCAGAGATCCCTGCAGCTTGTATACAGTAGGTGCAAAGCAAATGACAAAAGCTGTTCTCACAGGCAAATGAAGTGTGTTTGTTGCTGGAAACATTTTCAGGACACAATTACTCCCTCCCTTACTCCATCCCTGCCTAGGCTAGAGCTCCATCTGGCCATGAGTCTGTGAAATGATGAATGAAGGATTTTGGGTTGTTCTGAAAGCCCCCAGCTGGGTTCCTCTGTGGGAGTCAGGGATGCCCCAGGGCTATGGGAGTCCAGGGCAGACCCAGGAGGTGTTCCCTGCAGAAGGCCTGCTTGGCCTCTTGAGTTAGCAATTAATTAACTTGCTTAATTAAGGTGTGTGCACAGTTCTCCTGCAGGGACGTGCTGCAGAGCTGTGTGACATTGCCCCAGAAGGGGTCTCCTGTGCTGTTGTTGCAGCACTGCCGGGGATAGGGGGAGAAAACTAATTAAGAATTGGGGTGGGAAGCTCAGCTCCTTTGGGTGGCATGTGCAGATGAGGGGTGTGGGGAGCCCTGTCTCCTTGGGATGCCTCAGCCCAGGTGGGTCTGGGAATGGAGGGCAGTGAGCTAGCAACGCCTGCCAAGTTCTAGGTGGGTTCCACAGAGTTGATGGGCTATTTTGTACCTGCTCCATCAAACTCTGTCCCATGAGATGCCCCTCTTCCTCCCAAACCACAAGAATGAGAGGCTGAGCTGTCTATGGGAGATAGGGAAGGTGCCCTGGTGTGCGGGATGTGTTTCACTTTCCTGGGCCTACAGGGCTGTCCCAAAGGCCTGAGTGGAGCAGAAGGGTCTACCCAGCAGCCAGCAGCCCACCCCCAGCACCCAGACTGCTGCCACTGGCTGTGGCACACTCCATTGGCTCCACCTTGGGGCCTTTGTCCCCACTTGTCCCTTGACCTGGTGCACTCCCTCTGCACCTCTGCAGAAGCCCTGACCATTGTCTCGTGCTGCCACCTCCTGGTTCCCCTGCCTGGGTGTTCTGTACACTGGGAGCTGTCTTCTCCCCAGTAGAGGGTAGCTCCTAGGGCTCGACCCACCTGGAGTTATCTCTTAGTTATGTGTTCAGCCACAGACAGCAGTGGGAAAAACACGCCACTCCTCCCGTGGGACCTCTGGGCTTGTGGGCGATGGAAGTTAGAGAAGGAGGGATGTTGGGGATGGTCAGACATTCTGTGCTAAGTGCTACATCAGAGTATCAGCAGTGCAGGGAAGACTGGGGAGGGGACTGTTACAGGCTGAATTGTGTCCTCCCAAATTCAGATGTTCAAGTCTTAACTCTATAGACCCTGCTGACCCATATCAATTCAATCTTTTCCCTGAATTCCCCAGGAATTTTCATGATATTTTGCTTACTCATCATTATTTACCATTAATCTAAGAATATCTCTTTTCAACAATACTCAATATCATCAACTAATAAATAAGTTAGCCAGTACCAGTTTACCAAGCTCTTGGATATAGAAAGTATAGAATATAGGAAAAGATGGTTAAATTGGTTTTCTAGGTTCTCGGGCCCAAAGGGCTAATCCCCAGTAACCTCAGAATGAGACTGCATTCAGAGGGTCCTTAAAGAAGCAATAAGTTAAAATGGGATTGTTAGGGTAGGCCTTAATCCAACTGAACTGGATCCTCCTACAAGAGATTAGGACACAGACATGCACAGAGGGAAGACATGTGAGGACTCAGAGAAGACAGTCATCCACAAGACAAGGAAAGAGGCTTTCAGAGAAACTCACCCTGCCGATGCTTTCATCTTGAATTTCCAGCCTGTGGAATGGTGAGACAAAACAATTCTGTGGTGAAGTCCCCCAGTGTTATGGTAGCACAGAAAATGAATACAGGGACCTTTGAATACAGACAGGAAGGGATAGAAGGGGCCTGAAGCTGTCTGGGAAGGGTTTTGGGCAAAGGCCCTGAGACAGGAGATGCTGGGTGTGCTCAGGGCCCCTAGGGAAGGTACTGAGGCTGGAGTCAGTCAGGCCCCCCATGACAAGGAGGGCAAGGGGTTGCCATGACCCTCCCAATGTGTCCCCAGTTCCTCTGGACTGTAGGGGCTGAGTGAGGAGATGTAGTCCAGCCAGGGGGATAATACCTTAGAGGACCTTTAGTGTGAGGCTGCTGTTCCATGTCCTGTGGTGATGGTTGGTGATGTGGGTTTCTGCCCTGTAGGCAGGTGTACACTCACAGCCCACAGCCTCACAAAATCTACGCATTTACATTCATGGTGAGTCCTACAAGCTGAAGAGCTGGGCTCAGTGGACAGGACATTCCTGGTAGAGAAGTTGCTCTAGTGAAGGCCCAATGTGGGGTACAGCTTAGGGTCCTGGGGAGTGAGTAGGACAGGGCCTGTGCAGGAGGGTGAGGCTGGCCAGGCCTGGAGTTCAGCATTGGTCTAATCAAACTCAGTTGGCCCTAGCTGCTTCCAACCAGCCAAGGCCCTCTCTGTGGCCTCACTGGCCTAAGGACTAGCTCATTGCCTGGCCATGATGGAGGGATGCTGGGGACATCTGGATCTCTTTGGCTACTGTCTTCCTTTTAAGGATGTCCCTGGTTGGAGCAGTTAGAGCTCAAGTTAGAAATTTGGCCCAAGCACTGAGATGGTGGAATTTATGCCTTTGCCAACCACAGAAGTGACTAACCACACACTACAGTGATGCCCACTGCTGCTTAAGTGGCCTTCTTGCCTGGACATTGACTCCCTTCCCCCTGCCTGGCTCCACAGAGACCCACTGAAAGGCCCCACTATAGACATGAGACCTAATTTCCTTTATCCCTCCAGGGAGTGGGTGTGCCCAGGAAGAGAGAGTTAGGGGTTCTTTTGTGTTCCCAGGCACAGAACTGACTCTCATTAGTGAGCATGAGCACTGGTTATGGATAGGGCCAAGTGATGACACTTGGGGCTGGGGTCAGTGGAGGGGGCAGGGCAAGACATAGGCAAGACAGAACCCCCAGGAAGCTTCCTTTTTGTTATGGGTTGAATTGTGTCTCCCAGAGAGATGTTCCTGTTCTAGCCCTGGTACCTGTGATAGTAATTATATTTGAAAATAATGTGATCAAGTTATGATTAATTCACACTGGAGTAGGTTGGGTGCTAAATCCAGTGGCTGGTGTCCTCATAAGAAGGCCTAGTGAAGGCACAGAGAAACACACAGAAGGAATGCCATGTGATGATAGAGGCAGAGATTAGAGTGATGCATATTCAGTCAAGGAATACCAAGGAAACTCCAGCTCCAACTGACTTTGGAACACACAAAAAATGGGAATTCAAGAGCTCATATAACAGGATGGAAAGGATTTCAGGCATGGCTAGATCTAAGGGCTCAGAGAGCATTGCCAGGCCCAGGTCTTTGTCCAGCTCTCAGCTGGGCTTGCCTTCCAAAAACCCACAACCCCACCCAAACTTATCACCCCAAGAGCTTAAAAAACAAAACGAACAAAACAAAACCCTTTGGGATTGATTTCTTCTTATGAATGGAGTCATGTGACAATTTTTGAATCAATTACTGGGCCAGGGATGAGATGCTCTGATTGGTTGGTTTTTAGCCTACCCCAAGGATTGAAGGTGGATACAGCCCACCACCCTCAATCAGAGGATTCAGAGACATGGAAAGGATGTTTCCCTAGAGGAAAATAAGAGTATTGTTATCAATAGATGATGGAATGAATGTTGGGCAGCCAAAAAACAATTTCCCACCATCTCCTGTCCCCCAATTATAGGCTGTAACTCTAACCCAGATGGTCTCCTGTGTAGGAAGGAATTTGGACCCCTCTGAAGAGAAGGCTGACATATGTCTTGGCTCCTGGGAGTGACCTCCAAACACTTGGACTTTGGGAGTTATTCATGGTGTATCCCTCAGGCCACACTTGAGTTATGCTAATGAGATGACTCCTGTTGGGGGCCAGTCATGGGATTAGTGGTTGAGGCTTTGAGCCAGTGACATCAGCGTGACCTACGGAGAAGGGGAAGAGGAGAGGTTGGAGATTGAGTTCAGCCATGTGGCTAACGATTCAATCAATCATGCCTGTATAACAAAACCCTAATAAAATTCTGGACACTGAAGATTGGGTGAGCTTCTCTGGTTGGAAATTCTCTTTGAGTATTGTCACACTGTCCAGGATCCCATAGGGAAAGGACGATGGAAGCTTTGTGTTTGAACCCCTGCCATATTTTGCCCGGTTGTTCTCTTCATTTGGCTTGTTCTAATTTTCATCCTTTTGCAAATGTAATAAAACTGTAATGAAAAGTGAAGCGCTTCTCTGAATCCCGTGAATCATTCTAGTGAATTATCAAACCTGAGGGTGGCTTTGGGAAACCCATGAACTTTAGTTGGAGTCTTAATTTGAGTTTGGCTAATTCCGAGTACAATCCAACACCACCATTGGGGAGAAAGTAGGGCCAGCTCAGGGGGAAGAGCCCATTCTTGGAACAAATCAGTGTTTATGTCCCCCAAAAGGGGGAACAACCAAGACATCTCATTAGCTCATTCCTTTCATCTGCCTTTTCCAAGGTGAAAATAAAAAGAGCCCTCCACTCTACCATAGCAGAAAGCTAATAAAAATGCAACATGGACCCCCCCCCAGTGGTAAGAATAGTGGTTCTCCACCTTCAGCATTGTTCCCCTGCACTTCTTTAATTCTTCTTTTAAAAAATTTATGGAATATTTTAGATCCGCAATGTAATTTTAGACCTGAAAATGCCCTCATATAGAATAAGTCATCACATTGCAAGGAGCAATTAGAATTAATGAAGCCCCCACAATGATCTATCCCCACAGCAGATCTGCCTTTTTAGTGTTAATCGTTAAGGATCTAGTTTAGAACACAGGGGAAGGGACGCCCTGTGTTCTCTTTCCTGCATGGTCTAGACTCTTGACATTAACTGCATAGACAATTCCATTTTATCGCATCTGAGCCACTTCTTGGTTCCTATAATACTGTGGTCATTCAAATAACATGGAGAACTAATCACATCCAAAAATCACTACATTGGAAAATTAACTTCTCTCATGGTTGGAAAACAATTTTCAAAGTATTTCCTTGTCAATGCAGAGTGGACGTAAGTCCTCAGTTGGTTTCCTTTCATCTTCATTCATTTGTTGCATTCTTCTGAGAATCCCACTTTGAAAATGTAATTGAATATATATATATATACACAAAGACCATTGATGGCTTTGCAAGAGAGTGTGTGTATACAGTATTTGATGGGCTAATTTTAATGTTTTAATTACAATCCTGGATGGCATTATAAATTTGTGTTCAATTAGGTTCAAGCCATCAACTGCTGAATACATTATAAATTTTGTTAAATCAGCCCAACTGGTGTTATAAACTCCATTGTAATATCAAGTAAAGATGCTGTCATCAGATCAAATTAATCCTCCAATTCCTATTTAAGCATGTATGTGTAGTCATAAAATTAGTTCAAGAAGTAACAATATTATCACCACATGAATATGGGCATAAAATCAAAGCATAAAGTATATAGCAAAGTCCACAATATATCTGTAAATGCTATGCTTTCAAGTCTATAAGTGACACAAATAGTGACCATTCAGGCAAAAATAAGTCCCCTGCTGAAGAAAAAGGGGAGAGAGTAGAAAGAATAAAACTGGATCTCTACAATTCTAAACCACCCAGCTGTAGCAGATACTTTGAATGAGGTGCACTAGTTGGTTAAATATTAAGAACTGGGGTGGACAACACTAATGTTCACCAATATCCTGTTCTCTTCTTCCCAGCTGGTGGAAGCAGCAACCCAGACTGTGTGACCAGATCTGACCAGTGAAACACAGAATAAGGAGTGCCTCAATTCTCCAGTCTCTTTTCTTCCACTGTCTCAGTGACTGAGAATTCCTCCAGGATCCTGGATCCCTGAGGGACTGTGTGGAGGCGATTATACCCAGCCCCCTCTACTGGTATTATTTTATATGTGCTGAATATACTAGAAGCTAGAAGTAAATCATTATTGTATTAAGTCACTGAGATGTTGGGGTTATTTGCTAATGCACAAAGCCCCTCCTATACTGATTAATAGTGGAATTTAAAAGATTGAAATATGATAAAACTCAGAGAGTATAACAGTTTGAGCCATTAATTCTTTGTGTCTCTGATGAGAGCTTTGATGAAAGCAAGGCAATCTCTTGTAGGGTTTGGGGTTACTATTTTAGCTCTTAATGATTAAGGAGTAAGTCTGTGTCTTAAATCTGTTCCTTGACACTTGTGTTGCCCTGGGTCATAGTTTTGACCTACCTTCTTATGTCCTATTCTTATAAAATGAGCCAAGCACAGCTGGGCATGGTAGCTCATGCTTGCAACATAGCAAGATACTATCTCTAAAATGAACCTAGGACTTCATTTATTCATGCATTCATTCATGTTAGAGACCGTGTTGGGAGTAGTCATAGAGCTAATGGTTGTGGGAAGCTTGCCACGTGGCAGGTGTTGTGCATCATTACAAGGCTTAATGCCCACCCTGCTGCATGTGGCCGGAGCCATCCTCACCCTCATTATATAGGTGAGGGACCTGGAACCCAGAGAAACAACTGACTAGTCCAAGATGTCACCTCTGGGAAGTGGCAGAGGCCATTTGAGCCTGGCCTCTGGCCTGGAGATCCTGCACTTGTGCCAGTGCCCAGTGGCAGGGGATGAAGGTCCATCTCCCTGCCACCCACTCTTCCAAAATGCCAACCTGTTTTTGCTCCCTGCTGTTCTTGGAGTAAAGTCCCACACCCTCAGCCTGGCCTCAGGCCCTGGTGAGCAGGCTCCTCCCCACCCCTTCTTGCTGCCTGGTTGTGGATTTACTCCTGGCTGGTCACCCCCTGGACTAAGGTCCCTCAGCCTTGTCCTCCCAGCCCAGTGCTGTGCCTGATACCCAGTGGGGCTTGCTTCCCATGTGTATATCCAAACACGTGACTGGGAGAAGGGCTATTCTGGAAGATCTGGAGTGCTGGGCAGCTCCCCCTAGGGACAGTCACAAGTCCCAGCAGTGACAGCCTGGCTCTGAAACTTGAAATCCACACACATCCCTAATCATGGGTCCAGTGGCTTCCTAGAGGCCTGGTCCCCATTAACAGAGAGTAATGGATACCTGCAGCTGATTAGGTGCCCTTTGATCCTAAATAGAGTGGTTAGCACTCACCATCCTTCATAGTGAAAGAGGACACAGCTGAAGGAAGCCCAGCTCCTGCATGTCCATAGCCTGGGCCCATGGCATGTGTGTTTATCTACACAATACCTCTGATTGCTGGGCACACCCCAGCTATAGGATCAGAACCTGGAGATGTCTGTCATTTCAGGATTTTGTTTAGGTGGCTGGTGTGATGCCCAGATGCTGAAACTGAGGATCAGAGCACTGCCCTCCCTCCTTTCTGTCTGTACATGCCTCGAACACTAAGTTGGTGAGTTGTTTCTTGGGGGTTAGGGAGCTGCCATCCTCTTCCCAGGTGTGACCATCTCTTCCTAGGGCAGCTGTTCCAAATCCTGGCCATGCATTTGAATCAGGCTCTCTGGGATGAGGCCTGGACATTATTTTTTTAAGTTCCTGGGTAAGTCCAGTGCACAGCCCAGGTGAGAACCTCCCTCTAAGGGAGAATAGGGTGGGAAATAGGCACAGACTTTCAGGTAAGAAGCAGGAGGAGACTGAGCAAGTGGAACTGACAGACACTCGACCCTTTGCCTTCTCCCTGCCTTCCCAGTGTCCAAACACCAAGGAAGCTGCCGTCAGAGGAAGCAAACAGAATACCCCGAGGTTATAGATGTCTGGAAGATGTGTTATACGGCTGTGAAGGCATCTCTGTAGAAAACATCTGTTTGTAGATTCCCGGGCACACTATCCTGCTGCAGGTTGACTGAGCCTGCTTCCCTCCCTTGCCTCTCCTTCCAACCCTGCCTTCTTCTCATTCCCTGTTCTGACTTTGTTATGACACAGAGGAAAGGGCCCTGGATTTGGGAAATATACTGAACCTCTCTGGACCTCTGTAAAAGAGGGATAATAATATGGGACTCAAATGTGATCCTGCTGTTCAAAGTGTGAATGAACCGTGCAGGGCACATCTGCCATTTATTTGTTCATCTGGCAAACGTGCTGTCAGGCAGGCCAGGACGATGAGGATAATAACCTGCACCCGTCAGGTAACGCCCGCCTGGACTCCCTGTGAAGCCACAGGATTCTCCCTCTGCAGTAAAGGTCAGCTGGGGAAGACATGGCAGAGATGACCCAGGAAGGGCAGAATTAAACCTCACGGACCATTCAGAATAAAGGAGGGGTTGAGTGGAGGCTGGCTCTCTAGACTTTAAAATTAAAGTATCCAACTTAGAGCTATTATCCATTTTCCTTCTCTTTCTCCTCCTTTCTGCCTATTTAAAGTATTTTTTTTTTCTTTTTTGTAAATACAGAGATTTTACTGTTGTCAGCATCATTTCTCATTCGTTCTTTTCTTTCCAACATTAATCTCTTCCTCGAGTCTCCATTTATGAAGATACCTGGAATTATTTACATTCTGACAGTTTAAATCAAATATTTTAAAGCTAGTCATGAGGAAGGCAGTAAATCCATGACTGAGCTTCAGAATGAACAAATAATTTTTAAATTTCACATCAAACTAATAAACAACAGTAATGCCAGTGGCTCAGTAGAGTTTAAGATTCATAATCATGGTGGACAAATATTTTACTAAAAAGGAAGAGGGTGGTGAGAACCCAAAATGTTTCTTTCTTCTTCCTTTAGTCAGTCTTTTTACTTGGGCCTTAACAATGTGATTTTAGATGACTAGCTCTTGGGGCGAGGGAGTTCTAAGGCATTCTGGTTTGGAATAATAAATATGGCCAGAAGATGTACTTGTAAGGGCAGAAATAGAAGGAAAATGATCACCATAGTAAGCAATTACTGGGAGAGTCTAAGTGACCTCAGAAATCCCCTCCCACTCCTTTTTCTTGCTAACACCAACACCTGTTTAGATCTCCTCCCCTTACAGAGATCTATGATGGTCCATGACCAGCGAAAATGTCACTATGGTGCCTCTCTTTGTGCTGGGGTCTCCCTGGCAGGTGTGAATTCCGAAACTGTATCAATAACCTATGGATGCATAACAAATTATCTCAATATTTAGCCATTTAAAATAATAAATATTTACCATTTCACACAGTCTCTGTGGGTCAGGTATTGGAGCATGACTTAGCTGGGTGTTTCTGACTCAAGGTCTCTCACCAGGTGCAGTCAAGATGTTAGTCAGGGCTGCCATCATCTGAAAGCTTGACTGGGAATGGAGAATCTACTTTTAAGGTGACTCATTCACACACCTGGTAAGCAAGTGTTGGCTCTAAGTGGAGGTCTCAGGTCCTCATCACACAGACCTCCACACAGGGCGGCTTGGGTGTCCTTGCAACGTGGCAGCTGGTTTCCCTGAATCAGTGCTCTATGAGAGAGCAAGATGAAAGCCACGGGCCTTTCATGAACTAGTCTCTGTGAAATTCAATAATTCAAACTTAAAGCTGTTGGAATTTTAAACTATCCTGAGACTGGAGAGAAATGTGTCTATGCAGCCTGAATCTTGCGGCATGCAACTTCAGCTTCTGCCTTTTTTCTCTGTAAGTAATGAAGACCAAATGGTGCCAGAGATAAGACCCCTCAGATCACTCCTCCTCCTCCTGGAATAATAAAGTAATCTTCCTTGGAATGTAGCAATCAGTAACAATTCAAATTATTGTAATATATGCACTGGTCTTGTATGGAAAATGTTGTAATCCTGTTAAAGTTTCTGTATAAGTGAAATGTTAACTGCTCCATTTTGGAATGTGGATCCCATTCATTGGAGTTGTGTTTCCAGGCCATCCTCAAGTTTTGTGATCCAATAAACTCTATACTTAATTACATCTTCTGAATCTCATTCTTTAAGGTTGACATCTCTGAAGTCATACTGTCATCTCTGCCATATCCTTTGGGTTACACAGGTCAGCTCTATTCTGTGTGAAAAGGGACTACACTAAGATGTGAATATTAAGAGGCAGGAATCGCTCAGAAATTGGCTGGTACAGACATGGAAGATCTTCCCTGAGCTCCCTCTGAATGGGAAAGAAAATACTTTGAAAGCATCATGTTAAGCAAGGTCTGTTCCCACATTTTCAGACATTTTCTACCCAAAAGGGAAAGTTCTATCTTGCATGCTTTTGCATTTCAATTAGTAGTGGTTATCTAGAAGAATGGGATGAAATTTCTGATGTGGGCTCAGTAGGAGAACATGATGGTGATTGATTGGTGATGCCTGCCACAGGCATAGGAAAGGATACTGGAGACATATGCAATATGTGCCTTTGTGACTCCAATACAGAGCAACTAGGCAGGGTAACAAGCACAAGCACTGGATTAATTATGATACAAAGTCAAACCGCAAAACCTCTTCCTGGCAGGTGTGGAGGTGACTGTCATCTGCAGAGCAGCTTATAAGCAAACCTACCCCTGGAAGCTCTTTCCTGGGCTTTGAAGGTCCCGGCTTCTCAGTGCCATGAAGTTTAGAACAAGAAACCCCCCCAGAGGTTATTAAGTCAAGTGCATTTCAGCTTTTGCCTTCAGCCCCCTTAAAAAACAAATGAACAAGAACAACAACAACAAACTAACCTATGGTTGCAGCACGTAAAACAGGTCAACAGAGAATTGTTCAGGTGGAAGTGAAGGTGTACAGCTGGAAGCCTACCACTCACACTTCCCCTGGGTCACCACAGAGGTCTTTGAGATACCTCTGTTAGGGTTCCGTTGGGCACAGTTTGAAAATCAGTGATTCCCCCTACTTTTCCCATTTTACAGCTAAAGAAACTGAGTCCAAGGGAGAGAAAGGGATTCCTCAAGGTCACCATGGGGACAGGTTAATGGCTTGGTCTCCAGCTAGTTATTGGCTCAAATCCATATGTCATTCAGGAGGTAAAGATATGAACATCCTAGTATGGCTGGTCCTGTGTCCAGCAGAATGTCATCTCCAGCAGGGGGACCTGAAAGATAGGTGGGCTCTGATGGGGACAGATGCCACAGGGGCTTGTAGTGAAGACTTCTTCTCTTTCCCTCCGCCCACACTCCGTCACATGCACACACACACTTGCATTTATGTTAAGGACCTCCAAACCTGTGGGACAGGATGACATAGGGATTTTTAAGGCCTAATGAGAAAGTGATCAAAGGGTGTTGTTATCCTCTCCCTTCCTTTTGGAGTTAAAGCACCAGGCTGGGCCTCTGTACAGCTTAATACGGCTTCCACCATGGGCTAATTTAGCTATGATTTGTAGGGAACATTTATGGTTTAATAAAGTGACTTTCCAGTTGCTGTGTTTATCACAGCTCAAGCGAGGAGTCTCACTGGGGAAGCATCTGGTACCGATTATTATTAAAATAAAAAACACTTTCATGAGCTATTTTGTCAAGCTCCTTCACAGTGACTCAACCTCCCCAGGCCCAAATGAAAGAAACAAGTTGAGAAACTCAGGGAGGCGGAGGCTGGAGCCCAGAGTGGGGCTCTGTTGGGAAGGATCTCCATGCAGCAGGGAAGTGGGGCAGGGGGCCTGGCTGATATACCACATCGAGACCCAAGCAAGGCATTTAGCTTCTCTGGGAGGAGATGACCCCATATGGCACCTCCTTACACAGACACTACACCATGGCCATGGCCACCGTGGACTCTTGAGTATGCTCTTGAGTACGTGGGAAATGACTTTGGTTTACTTTCCTGTGAGCTTTAGGAGATCCCAGTAGTCCCAGTCACTGTGGCTTTCAGGGCAAAGGCTTCATTCCAATGAATAGGGACCCAAGACCCAGAAAATCATAAATTTCGTATTGCAGATTGTTTTAGGCTGAACTGTGTTCCTCTAAGATTCTTGTGTTGAAGTCCTAAGTCCAGTACCTTGAATGCGACTATATTCAGGGCCTTTAAAGATAGGATTAAGTTGAAGTGAGTTGACAGGAGTGGGCCCTAAGCCAATCAGACTGGGATCCTTCTGAGAGGAAGAGATTAGGACATAGACATGCACAGAAGGACGACCCTGTGGGGACACAGGGAGAAGGTGGCCATCGGCCAGTCAAGGAGAGAGGCTTCAGGAGGAACCAACCCTGCCAACACCGTGGACTCAGACTTACAGCCTCCAGAACCATGAGGCAATAAATTTCTGTTATTTAAGTCACCTGGTCTGGGTAATTTGCTATGGTGGCCTTAGCAAATGAACACATAAATGAACAACAGAGACAGTTCTCAGAGATTAACACACTAACTCGGACCCAGGGCTTATCAGAAGATGCCAAAGATGCTTGTGCCAGAAGAGTATCTTCCCAAGGTTCAAGTTAGAAAAGACTTTTTTTTTTTTTTTTTAAGACAGAGACTCAAGCTGTCACCCTTGATAGAGTGCTGTAGCATCACAGCTCACAGCAACCTCCAACTCCTGGGCCTAAGCGATTCTCCTGCTTCCGCCTCCCAAGTAGCTGGGACTACAGGCGCCTGCCACAGTGCCTGGCTATGTGTTTTTTTGGTTGTCATTGTTGTTTGGCAGGCCTGGGCTGGATTCGAGCCCACCAGCTCTGGTGTGTGTGGCTGGCGCTTTAGCTGCTTGAGCTATAGGCACCGAACCAGAAAAGACTTTTAAAATACATTGAATATTGAGGATAGCCATCCTTCCAGGCCCCTGAGGACCCCAAAGTGTCCTTGCTAAGATAAAGGGCTTTTTCTGAGAGCTGTTGCCTTCCTCACTTAGGGAAAAAGGAAGCTGAAGGAATGTTAATATGTCTTCAAATTCATTCATTCAACAAACACTAACTTGGCATGTAGTGCGATCACCTACCAGAGTTGACTATAGCCAACATAATAATTCCCTGTTCCCCAAGTGTGAGCTTTAAACTGTTAAAAATCCAGAGCCCAGAAGCTCTGCCCCAGGCCTGTTGAGGCAGAATCTGTAGGGCTGGCCCAGGAACCTGCCTGCTAAACACATTTTCAGTGTGATTCTGGTATAGACGCATCTGCGCCACCTGGCATCCCATAGAGCTGGCTGTCCAGGCCCTGATTGAAGCCAGTCAGTAGTGGGCTTGGCTCCTTCCAGATGGCCTGTCCTGGTAGGTGGCTGGGACAAAGCACTCTTTTTCTCCCTCTTGGAGTTGAAACCTGTTTCCTGTGGGTTCTACCTTCTACCTGGCTGTGCCTCTCCAACCTCCCCCTTCCCCTGATGCACTTCTGGGATTTGAGCACAACATGGGTGAGCACCTAGAGGTGGGGTGAGTAGGAACAAGGGGCAAAGGGGATGTGGTGGGGGAGAGAGAGCATATGCTAAAGGAAGACGAGGACAACCCACTGCCTTCTCCAGCTCCATAGAAGGGGGTGATGGGTGGACAATCAAAAAATGAGATGATATTCTGAAGTCTTCATCTCTGTAAGTTTGGGGCCTTAAGGAGAATTAGAATTATTGAGTCCAAATTCCCCAGAGAAGTCCAGCCTCGACTTCCCAGACAGGGTTTTGAAAGGTACACAGGAAACATTTCTTCTGAGAGCCAAAACTGTTGATTCATGAGAACTGGATCTGATTGGCCAAGGAAGACTCTAGAAGAATCTACCCCAAAGATATAAAATGTGGGCCACATTTTTCAGAGAAAAAAATGTATCTAAAATAGGTGATACTATGGTTGATTTATCTAGATTATGTCTAAAAGAGACCATTTAGATACGGAATTAATATGAAAAATCATGACTGAGACATTTGACATGATATATCTTGTAGGAGATGCTGAAACCCGGTGTGTGCTTTGTACCTAGAGCATGTCTCAGTTTGGATCAGAAACTGCTCAAGTGCTCAGCAGCCACATGTGGCCAGTGGCTACTATATTTGAATGCAGGGGTCTCGATAATGAGACAGGCCAGAGAAATAGGGTATGGAACATCAGACGCCACATGTGGTCAAAGTGAGCAGAGGGTGATCCACCCACCCTCTCACCATACCCCAGGGGCAGAGGCTGGGGACATTCTCTCAGGCTTAGGGGTTGTGGGGAGGGACCTGGCCGCAGAGGGAGGCATTGGCCTTGGATGCCCAATCTCAGAGCTACCAATACCCAGGACAGACAGTATTTTAATGTCATGTTTTTAAAAAATCGTAAGTAATGCAGAAAAAAAAAAACTCCACAATGGACAAAGTATCAAAATTGTAAATAAAGAAAGACAGCATCCAACCCTGCCTGTGCACACACCCCTCTGAATCCCCATTCCTACGGATCCATCCACGTAACAGCCCCATTCTTTCTCTCCCTTGCAGCCCTGTGGTTTGGGGAGGATGGACTCCAGCTCTGGCTCTGGGGCTGTTTTGTGACCCACAACTTTCCAATTAAAGTCACCATTAGTATTTGTTATTAAATGCTGCATAATGAATTACCACAAACTTAGTGGCTTAAAAGACAAAACTATTTCTTATCTCCTGGTTTTTGTGGGTCAGGCACTTGAGAGTGGCTTAGCTGGGTGGTCTCTCAAGAGCCTGTAGTCCAGCCGTCAGCCCCCCTGCCTCTTCTGAAAGCTTGACTGGGACTGGAGAAGCCACTCCCAGGAGGGTGCCCACATATGGCTGGCACTGGTGCTTACTGGTAGTGGGGGCCTCAGTTCTTCTCAATATGGGCCAATCCACAAGGCTGCTTGAGTAGCCTGAAGACATGATGGCTGTCTTCACCTAGAGGGGAAGATTCAGGAGCAAACAAGGGTCGCGCTGCAATGTCCCTTCCAGTTGATCCTCGAAGTAATGCTCTATTATTTCTAAAACATCCTTTTGGCCACACAGATCTGCCTTGGAGATGAGGAAGATGGCCATCATCTTAGAAGCCAGCTATTACACTGTTTTTAGTTTCAGGGATGTATGTATGGCCTATGATGGTTCCAGAATTTTCTTTGCAACCCTTGGGAAAGATGCAGTCTCTTTGGAGCAAGGCTGGTACCTGGTAGAAGCCCTGCATGACATTGACTTGAGAGGGCTTTATGTGTTTATTTAACATATATTTTTCTGACCATAAAAACAATACATATTCTTTACAGGAATATTTGAAGATTACCCCTGATCTTGCCATTTAGAGGGGACCCTTGCTTCGGTCTTGGCACATTCCTTCTTTTCTTCCTCTTGATCTCTCATCTGTCCATGTCTGTCTGGTTTTCTCTCCCTTCCCACCCGCCCCCACCCCTCATCATCCTTTTTATAATAAGACATTTAAGCTGGTCTCATTACTACACATCTTCTGTGGCATAAAACTAAAAATAAAAGCTAATGACTCATGGTATCTCCAGGCTTTGGTTCCCCAGGAGGCGAGATAGTTGGGGACCTGAACAACATCAGGGATGGCTCCTGAAAAGCCACTAGGACCGCTAGGACCACAGATTGGCCAAGCGCCCCTGGGGCCTTTGGGCTCTGTTGGGGTCAGAATTCAAGCCCAGAGCTCCCCCATCCTATCCCAAGTTGTGATTGGGAGTGGGTCACCCAGCTGGCAAGGGATCAGGGCCTACTTTAATGTTCCTCAGGGGAGGGGACAATGTGAGCCCCAGGCCCACCAGGGAGGAGGATGAGGCTCACATTCTCCTTCCCTGGAGCCTGCTACAATGTAGGGACACCTGGACCAAACTCTGTTTGCCTCTGACAGTGGGATCCCTTGGCCCCATACCAATATTCCTTATGATTCTGTCCTCTCTGTTTCACCTTCCAGCAGTTGCATGGCTGTGGGCACTCCTTTCTCAAGCCACAGCAATGTAGGGCACCCTCCAGCCCCAAGACACACACACACACACACACACACACACACACACACATGCATGGTCTCCCAAAATGGGACCAGGCAGACAGAGGGACCTGCCTGGCCCATAAGGGCTCCTGGGGCTCTGGCTGGCTGCCTACTGTCCAGCCTCTGCTAGATCCATGCTCCCTCCTCCTCCTCCTCCACTGAGGGTGCCAGCCACACCACCCTCGGGCCCCCTCCAGCTTGTGTCCTCATCTCCATCATGCGCCCCATCCTCTAGTCACTCACTCCTGCCCCAGCACTGGGGGCCCCATCACTAAACACTGTAATTATTTTCACTGCTCAGGGAGCCTGGGTTCTAGGTATTATACAAATGCTTTTAATTTTAATACAAATATCGCCATGTCCCTATGACAATCCTTATTTCACAGATGAGGAAACTGAGGTCGAGTAACTTGCTCCACTGAGCACCTGAGTGCTAGGTTAGCCCGACTCCAGAGCCCACAGCCCTACTCGAGGTGACATGATGTAGAACCTGACCCCAGCGCATACCTCCCCAGGAAGCCCAGCCCCACCTGCCTGTCCTGGTCCCGCTCAGCCGTGTGTTTCCCTCTGCTTGCCTTCATCATTATTCCTCTGTCCCTTCCTCCTTCATTCCTCCCTTCCCACTTTTGGTGTTATGGGCTGAACTGTGTCCACCCAAAACCATATGTTGGTGCCCCAACTCTCAGGACCTCAGAATGTGGCTATATCTGGAGACAGGGCCTTTAAAGAAGTGATTAAATAAAAATGAGGTCATTAAGGTGGGCTCTAATCCCATCTGACTGGGGTCCTTCTAAGAAGAGGAGATTAGAACACAGACATGAACAGAGGGAAGACTGTGTGAGGACGCAGCGGGAAGACACCATCTGCACTGACTCCAGAAGTTAAGTGTCAGGACAGGTCTGAATTGGAGGATGCCCAGTTGGTACTGGAGAATTGATTAGTGTTGACAGAGACATCACATCATTGGTGTTGGGAAGGAAAAAAGATATGAGGCAGCCCTAGCAAAGTAATACAATAGAGATATGAGATCTTTGGGGAGATTTGGGGACTCTGACGCGGAGAGCCCAGCCCCGCTACCTGCTTTCCCTCTGCTCTGCACCTCTGTGCCCTCCTGGCTCTGCACAGGAGGGGCCAAAGCCATCTGCACCAACAGAGGCAGCCTTGTGACATGAGAGTGGCAGAGATGGAGACCTTGATGTTTCTTTGGTGAATCTGTTGAATCAGTTGAACTTGTAGACCAGCCATGGGCAGCCTGAGTTTCCTCCCTCTCTTTTGTTGTTGATGAGTTTCTGATGCTAACTCTACCAAATGTGTCTCACATTGCACATATTTGGAAACCGGTTTTTTATGTTGCTCATTTAGAGAAGAACTAAGCCTTCTTTGGAACACAGGTTGTAATTATTAAGTCACAGCCAAGGAAACACAGCCAATATCTCAAGTCTACAAGAAAGTAGGAGCTGAGCTATTAATCTGGAGTCTGGTGTATCAAGGCTCTTGGTAACCTCATCCCTCTGTTCTTGCAATCCTATTCTTGCTCAAGTAGGGATCCATTTTTCATCCAAATAATTCTTGGCTCTATCAAAATAATAACATAATCTCCCCCCGCCCCCCACCCCCATCTCAGTGTGAGGTTTGGCCAGGAAAAGCAAAGAAATTTCTGCTCTCAAATTCTTCCCCTGAGCTAAGTAGACCAGCATCCATCAAGCAGTACATAGAATTTATTTCCTTTAAAAAATTGGTTTCCCTTCCTTCTTGTTCATTTACAGAAAGAACTTGGCTGCCAAAGGAGAAAAGAAAGAACAGAATGAGGGAGAGAGGAGAAGGAAGGAAGGAAAGAAGGGAGGGAGGGAGGCAAACAATCTGGAAAAGACAAACGCTCTGGGGACAGAAAATGCATCTTCAGTTGCCAGGGTGGGTGTAGGTCAGGGTTGACTACAAAAGGGTCATGGGAAAATTTGTTAGAGTGGTAGAAATGTCCTACATCTAGGCTGTGGTCATTAGACAACTGTATGCATTTGTTAAAACTCACACAAATGAACAAGAAAAGTAGTGAATTTTATTGTATATAAATTGTGCCTCTACAAATCTGACTCCCCAAAAGGGAAAGAAAGCAGGAGGAGTGGGAAGAAGGAGTGGGGTGGAGAGAGAGAGAGAATGAATCACATCACCCAGTGCAGTGGTGGTGAACAGTCAACAAATTGAAGCTTTTAAATCATCACGGTTTTAAACGCAGGAAGTCAGAGACAGTTGGGCCTGTGCTTAATCCGACCAGACCCCACATTAGGCTCCGGTTCAGGGTGGGGAACTAGAGGAACCATCAGGGGAGATCCAATTGTCAGGAACATTTTGGGGTGAGTTTAACCTCCCCTCACCACTCCTTGCTCCCCTCTCCCCCACTCCTGAAAGCGTTTTTGAGAGGGTACATTCAGGAGGCAGAGTCCTGATCAGGAAGGTGACAGTCAGAGAATCTTGGGAGATTTGAGCTCCCCCTACCCCCACGTTCGCATAGGAATATGGCACAGGTCATTTGGGTAGGGGCTTGCCCAGAGCATACAGTGTCGAGGATGCAACCCAAAGGCCCGCCAGACCCTGAATCTCTCTTCCTCTTGTCACATTCAGGGCTTCGATTTTCATTCCAGAGGTGTGGGGTTTGTTTACCTTCCTGCAGCTGCCTCCCATGGTGAAGCCCCTGGACTCACTTCTGTGCCTCTGGTGCCTGGTTCAGGGCTTGGCAAATAGAGGGTGGAAGCCCAGCGAATACTCCATTTCCTACCCTCTTGATAAATGAAGGAATGAATGCACAAGTTAATCAATAAATGAAATGAGATTCAGCTCTGCTGATGAAAATCTTCTGGTTAACTCTGTTAGAAACACCTTAAAAACTTGAGCAGAGTAACATTTGACACCATGGAAGCAAAGTCCACATTGCCTCTCCAACTTTTGACCCGGAGCTTGGGGAGCCCTCATGGGCTTTGGGGACCAGTGACTCACCACTGTCAGCACCATGAGGGTCTGACTGCGTTTCCCAAGTCAGTCCTTGAGGATGTCCACTGGGCAGGCCCTGGAGACAGAGCAGAGAGAAAACCAGGCTAGGTCTTCCCCAGTGGCTGATGTCCTGCAAGCACTTGGTCAAATGCTCACCAGCCAAAGGCTAAGTTCAGGGGGTCCCTGGCATCATGAGTCTTAACTGGGGCACACGAGGCCTTTCTGGGAGTCAATTTCCCAGTCAATCTGAGAAGGCAGCTACAATCAAGATTTTTCTTGGCAGACTTGGCTATCTTTCACTGATTCTCTTTCTTCCATTTCATGAAAAAAAATAAACAAATGTCCTTGACCACAGCTGGAAGCTTTCTGCAATGCAGAGGGGGGACAGGTGCAAATCAAGGTGTTTCCAGTACTGAGCTTTGCATACAATTAGACCAATTGAAGTCTTCTTGATGACTAATTATTATGTGAATCTTGGCAGGTAACCCTGAAGGAGTTCAAATAATTGAGGGATGAAACGTAATAAACCCCCCTTCCATTCCCTTTTACTTATTTTGTGAACATAACAAAAACATTTTATGTGCACATTAAAATAATAAGGAAAAGTAGGAGAAAAACTGATAGAGAATTCAGGCTCATCTTGCCAAGGGTAATACTCAGTTGTGGAGTCAAGGACTCGCTGCAGAAAAACAGACCGCTCCATCAATCTCATCAAGAGATGCAATTCTAACAAAATCTCATTTTTATGCTTAGTTATTTACAAAAATGTATAATGAGTTGGTTTTGATAAATTAGACACTCATAATTGTACTGTTAGCTCAAACCAAAAAAATAAAATATTTAACTCTAGAACTTTATGGTCACAGGTAATTAAAAAATGTAATTTTAACTTGTATATTTTTTGTTGAGGAAATTATGATAGGGTGATTAATAAAATACTTTCAAGCATATAAACATGTCGCATTAGAATACAGTTCTATGGGGGAAATGGAATGGAAACAGTTCAAGGAGAGAAATAAAAATTACAAACTTATTAACTATTAAAAAAGAGCCTGTCTGTGTATCTTCTAAGTGAGTGATGATGGATATCAAATTACTATAGCAGGTCAATTCAGCAGTTGCATTTAAAAGTGTGATATGACAGTTTATTTTTAAAATGTCGATATTTACAATACGTCAGAAATGTTATCCTGTGCAGCTATTTAAGCTGAGGAAAAATTTTCGGTGCCAGTGAAAAATGTGAGAGGATACAAAGTGTTTCAAATTCTTTGTGATAGTGGATATTACTGTTATAACAATAACAATAATAATAATGACTACTGTGCTTAGACAACCTCTCAGAACTTCACTTTTCTTAGAGACTACTAACTTTTTTTTTCTTTTTTTACAAAAAGTGCCCACAAGCCACAGTTATCTATTGCTCCAGCCCACAATCACAAAAACACGCAAATAAAACGCAGAGAAGGCAAGGGAGATGGGGGTGATCGTCCGCAGACAGGATCCTTGCAGTTGAGGCAATAGATGCCCTGGTAGGAGGGAAGAAACAGAGAAATTAAAAATCAGAAATATAGTATATATGTAAAAATCAGAAATATAGTATATATGTAATATAGTTTAGATATTTGTTCCCTCGAAATCTCATGTTGAAATTTGTTCCCTAGTGTTGGCTGAATAAAAGAGCCTGGCACCCCTTCTCTCATGTTCCTTTTCTTACTTCCCTTTCTACCTTGAGTGGAAGCAGCCTGAGGTCCTTACCAGAAGCAGATGCTGGTGCCATTATTCTAAATATGTCTGCAGAACTGTGAGCCAAACACACCTCTTTCCTTTTTAAACTGCCCAGCCTCAGGTATTTCATTGTAGACAAAGTGATAAAAAAAAAAAAAGGCCCTTTCTTGCGAAACGGACAGCGTCCTATGCACGGGTGTCACATGCATCTGGTGCTTTCAGCTTGGAGCAGTCTCCCGCTTAGGCTGGTTCAGTAACAGGTGTGCACAGCAAAAACCAAGTCCTTTCCATGGCTATATCAGCTGTAAAAGGCTGAGCTATGGTCCAAAGACACTGGTGGGGAAAATGTAATACATCTCAGGGAGATTTCCATAAAAAGCCTAAACACGTGAGCATTTAAAAAGGAAAACAGTAAGTAAAGCAAGGAGACAGCCCTCAGAATGGGAGAAGATATTTGCAGGTTATGTCTCTGACAAAGGTTTAATAACCAGAATCTACAGAGAACTCAAACGTATTAGCAAGAAAAGAACAAGTGATCCCATCGTAGGCTCGGCAAGGGACTTGAATAGAAACTTCTCTGAAGAAGACAGGCGCACTGCTTATAGACATAGGGAAAAATGCTCATCATCTTTAATCATCAGAGAAATGCAAATCAAACCCACTTTGAGATATCATCTAGCTCCAGTGAGATTAGCCCACATCACAAAATCCCAAAACCAGAGATGTTGGCGTGGATGTGGAGAAAAGGGCACACTTCTATACTACTGGTGGGAATGCAAACTAATATGTACCTTTTGGAAAGATGTTTGGAGAACACTTAGAGATCTAAAAATAGACCTGCCATTGGATGCTACAATTCCTGTACATATCCAGAAGACCAAAACTCACATTATAACAAAGAAATTTGTACCAGAATGTTTATTGCAGCCCAATTCATAATTGCTAAGTCATGGAAGAAGCCCAAGTGCCCATCAATCCATGAATGGATTAATAAATTGTGGTATATGTACACCATGGAATATTATGCAGCCTTAAAGAAAGATGGAGACTTTACCTCCTTCATGTTTACAAGGATGAGCTGGAACATATTCTTCTTAGCAAAGTATTTCAAGAATGGAAGAAAAAGTATCCAATGTACTCAGCTGTACTATGAAACCAATTTATAGCTTTCATATGAAAGCTATAACCCACTTATAGCTCAAGAAGAAAAGGAAAGGGGAGCGGGAGGGGATGGGAGGGGAGAGGATGGGTGGAGGGAGGGTTATTTGTAGGATCATACCTACAAGGGTACATGTGAAATTTACTAGGTGTAGAATATAAATGTCTTAACACAATAACTAAGAAAATGCAATGAAAGCTATGTTAACCAGTTTGATGAAAATATTTCAAATGGTATATAAAACCAGCACATTGTACCCCATGATTGCATTAATGTACACAGCTATGATTTAATACAAAAAGAGTGTTACTGCATTAACCTAAAGTAAAAATGCATCTATGTAAAGTATATGTAAATATAGGACCTCATTTTCTATTGGCATTAGATTTATGGCAGTAATGAGGTATCATTGGAAGGCAAAAGTTCTTATTACACAAAAACATTTACTTATGAAATGACTACAAAGCAATTTTTAAAATGATACCAGCTATATGCTTCTCTTAAGGCTATAGTTCAAATTCTCACTGAAATTATAATACAGGTCAAAACAATCTCATCATATTTAGTTTTAATTTTTCATTGAATTTTTTTAGTAACAGTTCTCAAGTTACGTAATTCTTCTTTGATCTTTTACTTGTTTTCAATAACGAGAGAACTAAATGCATGTGGATAATGTTTAAACTGAAATAAAGTTAAATGTCAATAAGAAAAAGAAACAAAAAGGCAAACTTCAGTGCTTCAGAAAGAATTTACTCCAATAAATTCAAGTCAGCCAGCTTGGGCTTGGGTTAAATGCTTACTGTTGGACAGGCACGGGGTGTCTACATGTGAGAGGGGCCTTCTGGTGTCAGGGGGCTACAAGAAGCAGGCTTCTCTGGACAGTGGCAGGTTGCAGCCCCAGAGGACATGGGGATCTTGAGCTAAGCACTTGGAGGGAGGTGTTGGGGAGACATTTAGGGCATAGTTTCTGGGAAGATGCCAATTCCCTAGCTGCCTGGGACAATGGGGGGATACTATTGCTTTCTAAGCACCAGGCACAGATTCTAAGCACTTCACATGCGGTAAGTCAAGAATCCTCTCTGCTATTTCGAGGTTGTGTAGTGACCATCTAGAGACATCAGATCCTAAACCCTGAAACCTGTAGATGTTACCTCATAATGAAAAAGGGTCTTCGTAAACATAATTAAGTTAAAGATATTGAGATGGGGAGATTATCCTGAACTGTCTAGGTGGTCCTTAAATGCAATCACAAGCATCCTTGTAAGTAGGAGGCAGAGGGAGATGTCACACAGGCAAAAGAGATGATGATGTGGTCAAAGGCAGAGATTAGCCAAGGGACACCAGTCCCTGGAAGGTGGAAGAGGCACTAGGGCTACTGACAAACTTCATTTTAGGCCAGCAAAAGTGATGTTGAACTTCAGATCTTCAGAATGGTCTGTCTTTTTAAGCCACTAAGTTAGTGGTAATTTGGGCAGCCCTAGGAAATGAATACAGGTGGGAGACAGTATTAACCAAGGAGACTGAGGCTCAGACAGGCTGAGTATTAGGTCTGAGACCCCCGCCCCCTGCCCAAGGGGCTTCAGGGTCCAGTTTCCTCCTGCAGTAGCTGCCCTGGCTCTGCGCTTAGTCGCAGGAGAGCTCCTCATGCCCAGGCTGCCCCTCCTCTGCTCTGCGGCTGTGGGCACTCGGGTGACGCAGCAGAGGTATTCTTGGGATTTCAAAAGGCGCCCGTAACCTCAGGCCTCCCATGAGGGCACAGTCAGCGAGGTGCGGCTCCAAGCCTAGCAAAACTCTCAGCCCCACAGCCCTCCAGGGCCTTTGGACCACACTCAGGCTTGTCTCTGTTCACCCATGGGAAACCTTTTTATTTATTTATTTATTTATTTATTTATTATTATTTTTTTATTATAGATAAAAATATGCACCATAGATGTGGCCCAACCCATCACCCTCCCTCCACCCAAACCTCCCCCCCCTTCCCCTTCCTTGGTCCTTTCCCCATAGTCTTGTGGTATAGTTGGGTTATAGCCTTCATGTGAAAGCTATAGTTTACCTTCATAGTAGGGCTGAGTACATTGGATACTTTTTCTTCCATTCCTGGGATACTTTGCTAAGGA
>CAUYPK010084873.1:0-64612 GCA_963574355.1 Loris lydekkerianus | reverse complement strand
TTGCATATGTTATTTTGGGGTGTGTTATTTGCATCAGTATTTTATCTCTATTACTGTTTGTGCTCATCACTGCATATAAGAAATCTTGGATGTATCAATGTAACTTAATTTTTTATTTTCATACTGGCATTCTAGACACTTGAGAAAGCTGTATCTTGCAGGCTTGACTTAACTTTTTTTCCTTAAAAATCTGGAATATAATCTTACAGCATTTACTGGAATAAACAGTACAAAGTGTTTGAGTGTAATGCTCTGTAGATGTTTTGGATTTACAGCGTTTCTTTGATAAATGAATTGTATACCACTAGTACAGCTCTAGTACAGCGCTGACAATAAGCTAATGATGGATAAGCTTTTCTTTACTCCATTAACACAAGCAGTGTTTTATTTAATAATCATCAATGAAATAAATGTGCCTGAAATTGATTTTAAAAATTACAGTATTAGATCATAAAATAAAAACCAGCAGTACATTTTTAGTCACACTGAAAATGAAGGACTTAATTTTCCCCACAAGTTTCAGTGTTTTTAGTACTCAATTCTATGCATTTTATATAAATAGAAATATATATATATATATAATAACACATATAAAAGGAGTAACCTAAGATTAATTTAAAAGATTATTTACAGATGACAAATTTATGGAGTCACTATTTAAGTAAATTTGCTGCCCTCCCACGGCCTTCTAATTTTATTTATATAGTCCAGCAGATTACTGTATCTGCTCACTTTTTGGAAAAGAATCAAGGCAACGGATGTTTCAGAAACACCAAGTGCAGAGGATTGATTGTATCACGACAGGTACAAAAGTGGCACAGTTACCTTTTTTGTTCAGGGCCATGTTTACTACTCTGAAGTGTCATATTTTCTGTCTTTAAATTCTAAGACTTAAAGTAGTCTGTTAAATTGATAGTAAATGGTAGAACTCAACATTTTCATAATACAGTAGTAATATTTAATAAAGGCTCATTCAAGTTAAGTACATTGCTCTTAATTAATTGCAATCATGCGCTTTTTAATGCATTGAAAAACAAAAAGATTCAAAATTTTGCTAAATTCTACATTTAGCATAGTGATGAAAGAATCTGGATTTATATCTAAAATGTTTTTAAAAACCATTCTTGTCAATTTTGTCTGGTTTTAATGCTTTCTTAAATAAAACACTGCATGATTTCCAAGTTGCATATACTGTTTCAAATTTCAATTTACAAATTACTTTTTATCAAATATTCTGGTATTTAGTTGTTTTTTTTTTTCCTTCAGGGTGTTTAATTAAATAGGTTACTGTATTAGCAAAATGTTTTCATTTTTTAAATCTCTACTGCTAATTTTAAACTTGGTTTGTGTTAAGTAAAAGTTAAATCATACACTGCAAGGTGTAGGAAGATTTGTTTTAATGAACTCAATGATACAGATTTGATTACTAAGTTTGAATTGTTAACTGTTTAACAACTTTAGACTTGTGGCTTTCTTTCTTCGGTTTGTTTGTTTTTGCTTTTACTTCTATGCTACACTAGTTTGCCATGTAGCAATTGCACTGTGCAATATTACAATAAGGACTGGGAAAATTTTTATGGATGTAATGTCTATTACGGTTTGCGATAGTATTTCTCTCTAGTTCTCAGTGATTTAAATGTGACCAAGCCTTCTGTACTTTGTCACAAAAAGCGGGTTTTCCAGGTGACTATTTTGGTGAGTGTCAAAATAAGAATTTATGGTGTATTACTGTCAATTCACTTTGAATTAAAACATATATATTGCCGCAAACAGCTTGTTGACTTTTTTTCCCCTTGGGTACTGCTTTGACAGCAGAAAAGAGAGAGGTTAATGATACCAAGTACCTAACTTCCATCATCTTATTTAACTCTGAACGCTACCTTGTGAGATAGGCATTGTCTTTGTTACATGAGTGAAAACACGGGAGCAAATATGTAGGGAACTTGTCCAAAGTCACACTGCTAACGAGTTTGAATCTGACATACAAACCAGGCTATCTAACCATAGCTACCATACTTTCCACCTGTCCTTTTTTAACTTAAGCCTTAGGCAGTATGCCTGCAACCACAGGATAACCAGGGCTCATTTTCCTTTAATATTACTTTTCTCAAATATTTTTGAGGGAATTATTTTCGTTCAGTATACATGGATGAAAAATGGGGCATTCACATGGATTTTAAGATATAAAACAAGAGACTTCAAAAGAATGTGATTATAGCAGGCCAATTTAAGTTACATCTTCAAATACCACCACTTCATACTTCATGGATCTAACTTTAGGAAACATCAGTAGGAAAGCATTCGGGGGAACGCTCCAATCTGCCTCTCTCCCTTTCTCCTCTCTTTCTGTGAAGTTTTAATTGAAACAACATTCAATTAGAGTTTTTTGGCATCTGGCTTTTTTTTTGTTAAACTGTTTATTTTTAAGATACATCGATGTTGTGTGTAGTTCATTTATCTGATTAGTGTATAGTATTCCTTTGTGTGTTTATACAATTTACTTTGTTGATGGACATTTGAGTAGTTTTCACTCTTTAGCTATTATGAACAGTGCTACCATAAATGTTTTGTTCATATCTTTTGGTGAGTATATGAATGCATTTCCTTTGGGTATCTATGTAGGTATGGAATTACGAGGTCAGGGAATGTACAGGTTTTACTGTATTAGATACTGCCAAGTAGCATTCTGAAGTAGTCAGATTAATTTTCAGCAGTGTACCCTCACTCACACATTCGTGTTTCTTTTGTTTTTGTCATTCTAGTGCAGGTGAGTTCAAAAATCATATGAACACTTTTATTTAGGCCAGAGCACTTATCCTACATACAGATGAAATCCAGATTTAGCAGTTTACTTGAAAGTAAGTGGACCTCTTAAAAATACTAAGAAGTACTTAGCTATTCAAGTAAACCTAGGAGTACGAGGTATTTTTTTCTAAAGGAAGATAATAGGATGAAAAGGCTTTAGAGGAACATGTTCCAACTATTTAACCAATAAGTACTGATTGCAGTGCCCGGCCCATGGTGTGTATGTCATGAGTCATTCAAAAATACTTTTGCAGCATCTACTATGTTCCAAGCACTGAATGCTAGGTGTGTATCAGTGGGTAAAGAAGAGGTCCTTTTGCTTTTATAGATCTTCTTGTGGGGGAAAGAGACTAAACAAACAGGTAGGGTAAGTGAAGGAAGCATGGGTGGCGCCTGTGGCTCAGTGAGTAGGGCGCCCACCCCATATACCGAGGGTGGCAGGTTCAAACCCAGCCCCGGCCGAACTGCAACCAAAAAATAGCCGGGCGTTGTGGCGGGCGCCTGTAGTCCCAGCTGCTCGGGAGGCTGAGGCAGGAGAATCACGGAAGCCCAAGAGCTGGAGGTTGCTGTGGGTCCTGTGACATCACGGCACTCCACCGAAGGTGGTAAAGTGAGACTCTGTCTCTACAAAAAAAAAAAAAAAAAAAAGTGAAGGAAGCAGTATGGTGATGAAGTGGCTGGAGAGGCATGTCAGGGAGTTCCTCAGTGAGAAGGCGACTCCGGAGCTGTGACAAGGAGAATGCTAGTCAGCCATGCATGAAAAGAATCTTCCACTGAGGGTGCATAAGTATAAAGGCTTGAAGCCAGGAATTCGCTTTTAATATGAGCAAAACAGGGAGGTGGCTGCTATAGCCAGAGCATAGCACGTGAGTGGGTGGCAGGAGATAGAAAATACAACTACAGGGGACAGGCAAGAGTGCAGATCTAATTTCATGTACTGTAGGAGGCCATAGGAGGATTTTAAGCAGGCACACAAGATCACCTAACTTGTATGTTGTGTGGAGAGTAGATTGCAGGGCCAGAGTGGAAGCTGAAGCTGGAAGACTCGGTGGGAGATGGTTGAAGCAGTTCAGGTGAGAGAGGGAAGAACACCAGTGTTTTGTGGAGAGATTTGTATTATGTCATTTTTTTCCCAATCTGTGATTAATCTTTTCTTAACAGGACGCTAGGAAAGCAAAAATTCTATATTTTGTTGAAATACAGCTTAGCAATGTTTGATCATTTGTGCTTTTTGTGTCCTAATACATTTTTGCCTGTTGCAAAGTCTTTATCCTATGTTTTCTTCTAGAAGTTTTATAGTTTAAGCTTTCATTAGGTCTGTGGCTCATTTGGTATTAATTTTTGTCAGCCTTTTATTTTAATGGCATTATTTTATCTGATTCAGAAGCTACGCTTACACCTAATTAGAAGTATGGTTATTCAAAGTAGAAAAAGAAGACATTAATATTTCATATTAATGAAATCATCATAAACATAATACACATTTACACTATGCTTGAGAAGTTTAGAGAAACATTTAAAACTTATAAAAATGTAAGTTTCAGATAGTTAAAATAACATCCATGTAAACAATTTTAGATACTGATATTTTCTACTTGAATTTAAACATAAGCATTTTGCATGATTTATGAACTCCAGAAACATTTGAATGCCAAAATGCAAAATTTGAAAGTGATCAGTTTTATTCTAAGCATTGTTTCCTCAGTGACCATGGAGAATCCAAAGAACTTGCTTTTTTTTTTTTAACATACCAGAAGTTCTATTTATAACTAATTTTTTTATTTAAAAAAATGTGAACAGAACAAAGTACAATGGATGCAAATATAACCTTCCCCTAGATCCACCAGTTCACACTTGCCTCATTAGCTTTATACTTTTAAATGTGAATTTTAAATTGAGCCACTTGTGGGTAATCATACTTTGCCCTGTAATGATTAAGCATGCATCTATAAGAGTGACGTTTTCAGCTAACCATGCAACCTTATATAGCAAAATTAACAATTCTATAACATTTTTCTAGTTTTCAGTCCATAGTCAGATTTTCCTGATTGTTTCAAGACTGTCGTAAGCTCTCTCCCCCCAACTGCAGGAACCAGTCAAGATTTACACATTACATTGGGTTATGGCACGTCTCTGACTACTTTAAATCTAGAACATCCTTTCATCTTAGGATATTGTACTTTCTGGGTTTGTCTGTTTCTTTATGCTGATTGGTTCATCTCTCTGTTTTCTGTAAAGTAGTAGCTGGGTCTAATGCCTTGATTAGACTCAGTGTTTGTTCATGGGTGTCCTCGTTATAATATCTGCTAGCAGTGATGACACTTGGTTGAACTGGTGACTGGCAGATCTCTCCACGGTCACCTGCAGGGTGATACTTTGACAGTATTGGCGGCATTTTACTCAGTGTTTTTGTTTTGTTTTCGAGACATGGTCACACACTCCAATGCCTAGGCTAGAGTGCCATGGCCTGATCTTAGCTCACTGTAATCACAAATTCCTGGGTTTAAGTGATCCTCCTGCCTGGGCCTCTCAAAGTGTTGGGATTATAGGTACAGGCAACAGGTCCGGAAGGACTACTTGCTGTTTTTAGCATCTATTTAATGATCATTGTCTGAATCAGTTATTACACTGGGGTTTGCAAAGTGGTGATTTTCAGTTTTATTCTTTCTACATTTATGACTTGGTATCATTCTGTGAAAACAAGCTTTCTGCCTTTCTTTGTGCACTTTCTCTCTGTTATCACTATGGATTCATGGATTTTGCTATATTCAGCAAGTTAAAATTAACAATTATCTTCAAGACTCCTGAATTCTTTTGACATCACCACATTAATTATGAATGTTCCCTTGCTTTCCGGCCCAAAAGATGTCTTATCCAAACTTTTTACCTTTCCTGTCTTTGATCTGGAATCAGCTGTCTCTCCAAAGAGCCCAGGTTTCAAACAACCCAGTTTAAGTAACTTTATGAGTCAGATATGAAAGTAATTCCGTTTGCCTGTACTACTGACCGATTATGTTGTCCACAATTAGTTTCTACTCTTGTCTTAGTTTAGCATTGATTCTATATCCCAGTTACTCAAGCTCAGAGGGTTGTCACTTGCCCAACAACTGACTCACCCTGCTGTGGCTATCACTGACTTTTGACTCCCTCTTCGCCTACCACATTGATTGCAGGTGTTAATTCCAAAGGCAGGAAGGATGAGAGGGAGATGGGTGAGTGACTCTTTAAAGGACTTGTAGGAAATGTAATAAATGCAGCATTTGCTGTGTCCTGAATGTTTAGTGCTTATGCCCATTGAATGTTGAATAAATGGGCGGCATAGGGTCTGAGGGCATTATTTAACAAATCCTAGTAACACTTATACTCACAATGACAATTAGTTGTACCAGGTGCTGAGATGAGAGCAGGAACTGTACTACAGCATCAACAAAGTTCACTTTTCCCATCTTTCAGTTTCATCCTAGTTCTTGTCATTATCCATCTGCTCTCACCGCCAACTATAAACTCTGATTACAAAGACCATTTTTACCTTGGAGACTCTATCTTTGATACTCGCTTTGTGTCTAGCTACAGTAGGCACTAAAACAATTGTTAAATAGATAAATGAAATCAATAAATGTCTGTCGCATGGAATTGAGGAGGCCCGGATATTATTATTTGCTTTAATGCTAATTAGGTAGGGTGATTTTAAACAAGTCTGGGCTTCACTGGTTATGCTGAGTTTCCCTTTCACGTCTGACATTTGGTTCAATACACTATTGCTATGTTGTATTATGGCCAGCAGGGGGAGGAAGAGTTCTCTTCTTTTTTTTCTTTCAAGTTGGGTCCTATAACAATTTTATCTATCTATATCTATCTATCTATCTATCTATCTATCTATCTATCTATCTATTATCTATCTATCTATCTATCTATCTATCTATCTATCTATCTATCTATCTATCTATCTATCTATCGAGTCTCACTATGTCGCCCTCAGTAGAGTGCTGTGGTGTTACAGCTCACAGCAACCTCCAACTCCTAGGCTTAGGTGATTCTCTTGCCTCAGCCTCCCTGTAGCTGGGACCATAGGCGCCCACCACAACGCCCAGCTATTTTTTTGTTGCAGTTTGGCTGGGGCCGAGCTCAAACCCGCCACCCTCAGTATATGGGGCCAGGGCCCTACCCACTGAGCCACAGGTGCTGCCCAAAGAAGTATGCTTTTTATTATAAATTCCTTATGTCCAATTGGTTCTCATAAAATACTTATCATTGAGTTTTGCCAAAGTCTTGTATCCGTAGCCAACCTAGGTTTATCATTTATCCATGATTGGACAAAGTCAGGCGAGGAATAAATGCTTTATTACTGTCCAAAGGTAGCAAAGAAGCTGCTCATGGTATGGATCAACAAGTATAGTTGCGACGTGAATGTTCATTGTTTCTTTACATTTAAGACTAAAGTGAAACAACATATACATAAGTTGGAACTTCACTTGTTCATCAATGACATCAGTGAATTCTTTGCTCAATCTGATGATAGTTTTTAAATTCTGGAAGATTATTCTTTACCTTGTTTATTTTTTGCCATTCACAGTGTACAGCTATAGATATGATGCACTTTTAAATTTAACCTGCATTCACATTTTCTCCATCATACTCTTAAGTCTAGACAGTCAATGAAATAATAAATCAAGTCCTGATTTGTAGTGTTTGCTGATTTCCCTGGTGTAAATGCCAAGGAAGCTGCCTATATACTGTCATTGAACATAGAGTTGGAAAAGATGTGCCCAATTATGTATAGATATGATAGATATAAACAACTTTAAAAGCACAGATGATAATAGTAAAACGTAAAAAGGACAGTAGAACCTCTATAGCTGACCACCTCCCTACTTTTCCCACCCTTTGAGTTGACCTAATTTTCACGGACCAGATGTGTACCCTACCAGTACATTAGGCCTAGTTCCTTATGTTGAGCACCTCTGTATGTTGTTTGTTTGTTACAGTCCCTCGGGTCAACTTACAGAGGTTACACTGTAATTAGAAAGTGGTAGGTTCTGAGGACTAGCAGTCCTCACTTTGAACGGTGGTGTGGAATAATAAAAATGGCTGTGCTAGCCGAAACCATGCAAAGTGATCTTAATCAATGAAGAAAATTATAACTGTTCCGTGAACTTTAATGTTTTGTTTTTTTTATTTTTGAGACAGGGTCTCACTCTGTAGCCCAGGCGAGAGTTATCAGCATAGCTTACTGCAACCTCAAATTCCTGGGCTTAAGGGATCCTCGTGCCTCAGCCTCCCAGTAGGTGCCTGGCCTAGAATTTTTTTGTTAACGCATTACAAAGTCTCTTACTGTTAGTTATAAATGTATAAGGAAAATGAAAAAATAGTGAAGCCAATATTTATATAGCATGCCAATTTACACATTAGAAATATTGAGGATTAAACTTTAATTTCTTTGCAAAAAACTTTCACAAGTTTAAACGACTCCTGCATTCTTCTTCTCATCACCTAACTTAGGATTCGTCTTTTCTATACTTTGGCAAATTGTCATACATACTCCTTTCTAAGTCTGGATCAGCTGCCAGCATTTTATCCTTTGTTCTCTGAATGTCATGTAATATCTCTGGGAATTCCTCTAATGTGAATCTTTTTTCAGCATCATCTCCTCTCTGGGATATCTTCATCTTTTGTCAGAACCACTTTGTTCTTTGTGTTAAGTTTGCCTTCCCCGCGTTCCTCTGGCTTCCTCTGTGTCTGTGTTGTCTCTAGAACAGCAGGGTGTCAACATTCCCACATGAGCTATTTCTTCTATAACTCCATTTATCTTTAAGTCAATTTTTTTTCTGCCAGAGTGATCACTTTTCATTTCTTTGCTGCACTTTCATCTTTGTCGGTCAATTTCCTCTTATAATCATATCCATGTTTGTAAAATGTCATGTGGGTTTGCCACTGGGAGACAAAAAAAAAAGACAACCACACACTTTGCTGTTAGCTTGATCTGAATGACAGATGAGCAGTCATCAATCACTGTCAGTCTTTGAAAGAAGCGATATGATTGGTCGCTGATGATGAAGCATATCTATTACTTCCATAGTGATTTGTGGACCAGATTGCTAGCAGTGAAGTTTGTACTTTATGCAATCACACACAATATACTATGGTGGCTGAAATTTGGACTGTGTTGTTGGCAGACAGTTGTTTTCTAACTAACCTGTGGTAACTGAAGTTCGTGTATATTGCAAGCCCCCAAAGCAAGGGTTGCCTATATACCTTTGCCTTAATTTAATTGTAATGTTATGTAATTCAGTATTTAATGATGACTGTCTTTAACAACTGCTTCACAAAATTCTACAGTGTTATTGATAATAAGCTACAACCTTATTTTATATCTTCTTGGTATTCATAAGGAACATATTTTTGAAAATGTAGTAACTTTTAAAAATGCAACATTTATTTTTAGCACTTTTATTTCTTTTCTAGCCTTACTACTTTATCAATAGTTGAATCTACTGGTCAGCTTTTGCTAGGTGATACTGCAGTAATGAATGGCCCCCCAAATTTTATAGCTAACAAACAACACAGGTATCTCTTTCTTTTGTTCTAGGTTGGTCCCAGACTGGTGGCTGTTGTGCTCCTGTCTGCAGGTCATACATATTCCGTGAGTCTTTATTTTAGAATCCTGACTGAGTTGTAAATATGGGAAGGGCTCCCCCAACGGAAGAAGGAAAAGATGCAAAGTTGGACTTACAATGGTTCTTCAAGCTTATGAGTGGAACTGGCATACAATCACTTCTGTGACATGCTGTTAGCCAAAAAAACTCACTTGGCCAGTGGAAACAATAATTAGGGCAGGAAGGCACTGCAAATCACACATAGTAATTGGTGGGGAAGTACATTTGAGTCTCAGTATCTGCAGGGGATTGGTTCCAGGAGCCCCCTAGGATACCAAAATCTATGAATGCTTGATTCCCTCATATAATATGGTATAGTATTTGCATATTAAGCTAGGCATTTACATTCTTTTATATACTTTAAATCAGGGGTGTCCAACCCATGGCCCACGGGGTGCATGAGGCCCAGGAGGGCTATGAATGTGGCCCAATGCAAAATCATAAACTGAAAACATTATTAGTTTTTCTGTGATTTTCTTTTTGTGTGGAATTCAATTTTATGGTTCTCAGGTATGAACTTTGTAGACAACGTTGTGTCCCAGTGTCATGCAAAATAAACATACTTATGTTCTATTTGTACACAGGTGGGGCTTCAGTTTTATGGTGGTGTGCGGCTTCCAGTGTATCTTCTAAGCACAGACAGTTGCATCGACATCATTGGACGTCATGTCCAATGTGCTTGTGGGGACTTGGCAAGGCAGCAATATCAATAATATTTCAATCTATCATTGCAGTATTAGGCATTTAATGTCATTTAGAAGTCAGGTAAGCTTTTTCTGAAACAGAGTCTTGCTCTGTCACCTGGGCTAGAGTGCCATGGCCTCAGCCTAGCTCAAAGCAACAAACTCCTGGGCTCATGCGTTCCTCCTGAATAGCTGGGACTACAGGCATGCCCCAACATGTCTGGCTAATTTTTTCATTTTTTTAGTCGAGATGGGGTCTTGCTTTGCTCAGGCTGGTTTCAAACTCCTGAGCTCAAGAGATCCTTCCGCCTTGGTCTCCCAGAGCACTAGGATGACAGGTGTGAGGCACCACACCTGGCCCAGATGAGCATTCTTTTCTTTTGGGGATGGTGGTGGTGGTTCCAGAAACAGAAACATTCTTATTTGATTATTATGGGTACTTCCACACCTCAGTGGTGCCTCACACATCATCCACTGGGCTTTACAGTTGGTCCTCTGCCCTGCTTTGCATTGGCAGCAGAAACATGGAAGGGCCCAGATCTTGGTTTCTATTTTCCTGTCAATTAATTTTCATAATAAAATTAAATATAATCCCTTATCTATTTTTATTTTTGTAATCCAAATATGGCTCCTAAAATGCCTCAAAAGAAAACAGAATCCCCAAAAGAAATATTATGAATGAAGGAAGATTGTTCAAGGAAAAGTGTACAAGTAACTACTTTTTTTGTTGTTGTTGAGGCAAATGATAAAGCACTCTGCTTAATTTGTAGAGAATTTGTACAAGTTTTCAAAGATTATAATTTGAAAAAGCATTATATGCAAAAACATGTTGCCAAATTTAATGTGTATGTAGGACTGTGTTGTAAGGACAAAATAGTGGAACTGAAAAAAGTCTGTCTTCTCAATAAAAAAAATTTTTAAAAAGTTACAACTCAGACCCCATTATACAAGCTAGTTAGGTGGTAGCATATTTAATTAAAAAAAAAAATACATTTAGTGATGGTGAGTTTATTAAGCAATGTATGATAGACATAATTTGCCCTGAAAAAAGGGAGATATTTCTAGTGATTGTCTCACTAGATTGTAGTCAGGCAAATTGAAGAAATTGGAAAATCTATTCGAAAAAAAACTTGAAAGAAGTTGGGAGAGTAAAGCTGCTAATTTTAAATTTTATGCTTTGGTGATGGCTGACAGCACTGAAACTACCAATACGGCTCAATTTGCCACTTTTATTAGAGGTATTGATGAATGTAATGTCACCGAAGAAATGGCTTCTTTAGTACCATGAAAAGACACAACTAAATCAAGAGAGTTATGTGAGCAGTAAAAATGTTAAAGTAGGCCTGGCGCCGTGGCTCATGCTCGTAATCCTAGCACTCTGGGAAGCTGAGATGGGAGGATTGCTTGAGCTCAGGAGTTCAAGACCACCCTGAGCAAGAGCAAGACCCCACCTCTACCAGAAATAGAAAAATGCCTAGCATGGTGGCAGGCACCTGTAGTCCCAGCTACTAGGGAGGCTAAGGCAAGAAGATTACTTGAACCCAAGAGTTTGAGGTTGCTGTGAGCTATGATGCTATGGCACTCAACCCCAAGGCAACTGAATGACTCTGTCCCCAAACAAACAAACAAAAACTAAAAAAAGTTAAAGCAATTTTCTTTGCCCATTGTTAACATATGTGTTAGAGTACTGATGGTGCCCTGGCATGGTAGGTAGAAGAGAGGGATTTGTAAAATTAATAGAAGGCAAAGCAATTGCTGCCCAAGACTCAGGTTTGATGAAGTATCATTACAGATACACGAAGAGAATTTATGCACAAAAGCTTTAAAAATGGATAACATCATGTGAATCATCATCAAGACTGTCATTCCTGAGGGCCAAGGGATTGAATAGTGGCCAATTTCAGGAATTCCTTAAATGTATTGATGCTGCCTATGGCAACATTATTTACTTTTCAGTGGTAAAATGGCTAAATTGAGGCCAAATGTTGAAAAGATATTATGATTTTCACATGCTATCAAATTGTTTAATGTTATCAAAAGCCAAATTTGTGCCAGAATTTGATGATGAAAACTGGCTTAAAGATTTAGCATTTGTAATGGATTTAACTGCTCATTTAAATGAGTTCAGCGTGCATCTTTAAGGTGAAAACCGATTTATCAATACAATGTTTCAAACAGTAACAGAGTTCCAAATGAAACTGAAATGATGGCAGACTCAAATTAAGACAAACAATTTTATGCATTTTGAATGTTGGCTAAACACAATCTTGTGAACAGAGAAAAACATGCAGCTTCGCTTTTTGAATTGATACAAGAATTTGAAAATAGATTTCATGATTTCCGAGAAAATAATATTTTGGTGCATTTGTGACTCCATTTTCAGTAGCCATAAACATGTTACTAGTCAATTTTCAAATGAAATGCACAGACCTGCAATCTGGCATTCAACTTAAAGACAAATTTGGTCATGTCTCTTTACTGGACTTTTATACATCCTATCCCTCACTTCACAATCACACTTTATTCACGTCATCACTTTATGGCAGCATCTACATTTGCAAGCATCTATTTTCAAGAATGAAGCACCTTAAAATTAGAATCAGAATATCTGATGAGCACATTGAGAACTCAAGGAGAATTGCATCTATTTCCATCACACCAGATACTGACGGATTAGATTCTCAATTACAATGTCAAATGTCTCACTAATTTTATGTTGCCCACTTTTACTTTCATAACAAAAAATATCAACAAACAAAGACATTTTATTACTTAGATATATACATTCACTGTATTAGTGGTTGCAAACTTGGGATTTGTTCAATGATTTTGAAACACTCTCTGACTGGGTTGCTGCATAATCAGGATTATAATATGAGGATACATAATAATTTTTTATCCGTGGAGGTGGATATCATGAAAATTGTGCATGGACCTTTTCTGGGCTCATCAGCTTTCATTAGTATTTGTGTATTTAATGCATGGCCCAAGACGACTCTTCTTCCAGTGTGTCCTACAGGAGCCAAAAGGTTGGACATCCTGGTATGAAGCCTGAAGATAAAGCTTAACACAGCTGAGCAAGAACTGAGGGCAAAGAGATGGTAAAAAATGAGCTAGCTTCACAATGTCAAAGACTGGACCATGTCCCCACTCTATGACTGGATGAATCCCAGAAGCAACAGAAAAGCTAATTAGTGAAAAATTGGTCATTGAAGGTTAAAAAACAAACAATGAAAAACAAAAACTGCCTCCTCCTACTGGAAGATTTAGAGGGTTAATTAGCCAGAACTTGGGCGAGTTGAAATGTCATCTATAGAAGTCAAGTTCAAGTCAACAAACAAAGAGTTGCGAGGCTGCTGTGGGAGCCATGCTGAGGACGGAAATCAGCCTCACATCCCAGAGACTGAGGGCTGGTGCTGGGAGTTGCTGTCCCCAGCTTCTTGGATCTGTCCTCTCAGGCCTTAGGGAAAGTTTGGGAATAGAGATAGAAGGAAAGGGAAACTGAGATACCATACATTTCTGCCACAGCCTCCTTTGGTACCCTTCTCTCTCTCTGTTTTTCTCTCTCCTAGTGCTCCCTACTGCCCTCGGCATTGTTAATCCCTCTTCATCCCTTTGCCCTTGGGGGCAGTTCCTACCTGCAGGGCACACTGAGTGGCCAGGACAAGCACTTTTCTCAGGGACAGCTGTAGTGCCATGCAGCAAGGGCTCAGTAAATGTTCCATCCCAGTTATATCCAGTGTTTCCTCAAGGTCACTAGGAGCAAAGAAAACCGTGTTTTATTCTTCATTTCAAAATTTCTTCCTTTTTTTTTTTTTTTTAGAGTCTCACTTTGTCCCCCTCAGTAAAGTGCTGTGGCATCATAGCTCACAGCAGCCTCCAACTCTTGTGCTCAAGTCATTCTCTTGCCTCAGCCTCCCAAGTAGCTGGGACTACTTAGAATTACCAAACAAGCCCAATACAGCTGTTGGCCACTTTCATTGGCAAATACGGCACAGCGGACATTGTCTGCAAATTGGGATGTCATCAAAGAGGAGGTAGTGGAGGCTCATTTCCTTTATTACTGTTTTAAATTTAGATTTTCTAAAGCAACATCTAAAGGCATAATATCTGCCCATGGAACCAAAATGTGCCATCTTCCCCCATTCATCTTCCTCTTAGGACACTAAAGTGACAGAAGAAGCTCTTGGACAAACAGGCTGGAGTCTGCACACTCACTTTCCATGGACTGGTGCTCTGTTTCAGACATTTTAGGATCATTCAACCTTGTTAAAAGAAACGGGGCATTCTGGAGAGTCTGCTGACTGCTTTCTGTATTAGCTGTGTTGGCTGTTGCTGTGGATTGTGTGATTGTAGTTGTGACATTGCTTGTGTTAGTATGCCGGCTTGTGTCGCATGCTGTCTCCAGATGCTGCCATTCTGGCTGCAGCTGCCTCTGCAGTTATCTGAGAAGCCAAAGGGCTAGAAGGATCAAGCTGTCCTCCTACAGAACGTCTCACTCCCGATAATTGAGATACAAGCTCAGCTATAGGATCCATGGCTTCCCTATTGGCTGGGAAATAGGAACTCTGATAAGAAGGAAGTCCACCAGTAGAACTGCTAGTAAAGTGCATGTTTGGTCTACAAGCACGAGGGCCTCCTAATCCTCTGCCAGCATGAAACATTCTAGGTACGCGTTGAACACCACTCGATTCTAAATCTCTAGGGGCTCTGCGTTCAAGTGTAAGATGAGCTGCAAAGTCATCTGTGACATGATTAGGATCGCCTCCAGGGAACGCTGCGCTTATTGGACAAATCACTTCTGTTGATGTTTCTGCATGTTCAGAAGTAACATGTTCCTGAAGAGATGTCTCCATATAGCCCATTTTTCCACAGTAGGGACAAGTAAAAGACTGGCTGCTCTACAGGGAAAGCTTCCCTATCAGAGCACAAATCAAAATCTACCTTTGTTCACATGCGCTGCATCAGGTGGTCAGCTGTGTGCCTCATTGTTGCAACCGCTTTCATAATAAGACGCACAAAGATCATAATTGCAGTAAATGGAACATTTACATCTGTGACTTTGAAATTTCCTTTTAAACATGCATCACAGCAGACACCTTTATGTAGGGTCATCCTACTTCAGATGGTGGTGGTGGTACGACCCCTCCTGGGCCATACCAGGCTCTGGTTGCAGTGTCCTGCGTGGGGTCCAAGCACTGCCCTCACTAGCCACCGACTTCCATTCAGTTCCTGGGCTCAGCCGCGGGGGCCAGAAATTTCAACTGCAGGGCTTTGAAACCACTTTTCCCCCTGCCTAACAAAATGCTTTGCACAAAATATACTTTTTGTTGTTGTTGTTTGTTTGACAGAGTCTCATTTTCTTGCCCCTGGTAGAGTGCTGTGGTGTCATAGCTCACAGCAACCTCAAACTCTTAGGCTCAAGCTATCCTCTTGCCTCAGCCTCCCAAGTAGCTGGGACTATAGGTGCCCATCATGACACCCGGCTAGTTTTAGAGACAGTGTCTCACTCTTGCTCAGGTTGGTCTGGAACTCCTGAGCTCAAGCGATCCACCCTCCTCAGCCTTCCAGAGTGCTGGGATTACAGGCGTGAGTCACCATGCCCAGCAACATACTGACTTCTTAAAGTTATGCAGCAATAAATTTACACACTGGAAAAGTCCCAAAGCCCTAGTTTAGATAAACTAAAATCAACAAAAAAGTTTATGGTTTAAGAGGGCTGCAATTGTCATATGTAAGAAGATCAATTGAGTGGGTACTGTGTGTCAAGTATGCTCTGAAATGCTTGATGTGTCTGTCAATTCAATCCTCAAGACAACATAATGGAGGAGTCACTCTCATCATTTCCAGTTTTATAGATGAGATATAAAGAGATTTTATACAGTTAGTAAAGGGTAGGAGCTGAATTTAAATCTATGTAAAGTCTGTGCACTCTCTCATCAAGGATCTCACCAAGCTTCCCACTCCAGCAGGAAACCCCTCCAGGAAACCCATCCATCCTACCGGATGAGGATAAAGTACAAACTCCATACCATGGCAGCTCAGGCTCTCCACAGCTGCCTCCAACTTGGCTGTCCTGCCTTGAAGCATGATCTCCCTAAGTCCTCTCTGCAACTCTCCCTGGATACCTCCTCACCCTTCCCTGCAAAAAGCTGCAAACTTTCATGCCTTTTGACCTTGCCGTTTGTGGTACCTGACAAACTCCAACTTTCAATGTTCCCTTTCACCTCTTCTCCTCCAGGGGAAAACAGCCACCCCTTCCCCACATTTCCACGATGACAGGTGCCCTGCAGTTGCCTCTGGCACATCCTCACCATGTTGCTCTTCGGAAGTCAGCGCTCTGTGGTCTGTGCACCTCACTAGACTGGGGCCTTCTGGAGGAGAGACGTGGAGTCTGGTCTTGAGGCCAGCCTCAGGAGCGGACAGATCCACTGAAACACCAGACTCACCACCAACAGCAGAGGAGTCCTTTGTATCTGCTCTAAGTCTGGCAAATATTGGTGAAGAGAAAATTCTACCTACAATGTAACATGCATGTTTGAGATACACATTTGCTCTCTCTCACCTCCATGGCAGTTGTCCCCCAAATCTTTCTCTTCTGTCTCTCTAAGCTCTCACGGAGAAGCCAGCCTGTTCAGGCCTTGCTCGTCTTGCTTTACACACAGCCTCTCCCCTTCCCGATCTGCTCTATCCCTCAGGCCAGCAATTTTAGGTCCTTTCCTGTATGAATCCAGCCAGCCTGTCCAGCTCCCTCCATTCCAGGCTCACCCCCACATCCCATCAACACCACTCAGCCCAGGTGCAGAAAAGGGCTGGGGGTGGGCTGTGGCCTCTTTGCTTACTTCCCCCCATGACATTCACCTTTGTGTCCTCATCTCTAAACTCAGAACCTGGGACAGGATTATTGGTGTTCCTGAGAGGGACCTACCTTCTCCCTGCCTCTCCCTCCCTATGGGGAAAAGCCCCAATGTGTGCAAGGCCTTTCACAACGTGGCCTCAGCATCTCTTCCCCTCTCTGATAGGAGGGCTGGGCTCCAAACAAGCAGCCTCACTGCCCCAGGCCTGCACTCTCCTCCCTCTCTCCTCACCTCTGCTCGGCCCACTTCTCTCTGGTCCTCAACCTAAGCTCCTCCAAACCTTGCCCTTCTGTCCGTTTGACTGTGCCTGGACCTTTTCATCCCCCATCTCCTCGTCCCTGGGATCACCACCAGGTACAAGACAATTCCAGGCCACCTGAATCAAGGCCACAGACCGGCTTTCTTATTAGGGCCTCAAACTGATTTCTTGAATTGCTTTATCACCTTCATTACACTGCAGGTTTCTTAAAACAAACCAAAACAACAGAACTAATTCAATTAAAAAGCCAGATTAAATCACAACCCCTCAAGTATGTATTACTCTATTTCCACACATAGGCACATCGCTAAGACACACCTGACTTCTGAGACGTTAACATGTGAGAATGGGTCTCAGATGATGTGTGAAGTCATTTCTATATAGATGCACAATCACCGTGATTTAACACCAGCTGACTTGCTGGGCCTGGGACACCCTTAACCCCTGGGATTTTGCCCCTGCTCTCCTCTGTATCTGGAATGCTATTCCTGTGTGTCAAGTTCTTTCATCACCTTCACGTCTTTGCTCAATGTCACCTTCTCAGTGAAGCTTTTCTTCACCCTGTTCAACACTGCAACACCCTTCTCGCGTTTCATTCTTTTATACTGACTTTTCTCCACAGCATTGATCGCTGCTTGATATTCTTACTTATTTATTGCCAATGAATTCCCACCAGCATGTCAGCTCCAGGAGGGCAAAGATTTTTTGTTCACGGCTCTTGTCCCCGGGTCTAGAACAGGGCTTGACACATTATTGTTATATTGTGAAATGTAAATATTGTTGAATGAATAGAGTCTGAGCTTCTCCAGGTCAGGGGTGTGTGTTTTTACCTACAGCTCGTATTTTCAGTGCCTACCATAGTAGCTGGCAAACAGTGGGTGCTCAATATTTAGTGACTGAAGGATATACCCTTGTGCAGCTCCTATGACCTGGGTAGCTTGCTTAAGCCTGGTAAGTGAGAAGAGCTGGAGATGAGATCAGCTGATTGCTGGGTGGTGGATTTAGTCCCACAGGGCGGGGACTCCCTAACTCCACTATTTGCAAGTAGGGATTTTTCTGAAGACTCCTCCCGCCTCAGGTCTTCCCAAAGCACAGTGCACTGATCTGCACGTAGTATGGCTGCAAGAAATATTTATAATGTGTTCTAATCCCGCGTGTTACTCCAACTAGGCCACAGCTGCTGCAGTTTCTCAGAGGTAGACCGGCATGCGAGTATTCGCTAGCCCCTCGGAGAAGTAGTGTGCAAACAGCACAAAGCACGCCTGCCCGTCTACAAAGAGCTTTCCCAAAATCCGGGCTGAGGAGCTTTCTGGCGGCTTCGGCACGTTGACCAAGACCGTTTACCCCCTTCCCCGGCCAGGCGACCTCTCCCGCCGACCTTCCCTCCTGTAGAAGGAGGAGGAGGGGCGGGGGCAGGGAAGCCCCCCGCGCGCATCTCCGGGCGGCAGCGGCGGGGAGGGGTCCCCCTCCCGGGTCTGGGGCCCGGCTGGGCGCGCGGGAGCGGGAGGCGCGCGGTGGCTCCGCGCGGGGATGCGCGCGCGCGCCTGCCTCGCCTCCCTCGCCGGCCCCGGTGGCTACGTGCTTTCTTTGTCAATGAGGCGCCGCTCTGAGCTGCAGTAGCACTCGCGGCCCGGGAGCCGGAGCCGGAGCTGGAGCCCGAACCCCAGCGAGCGGGAGAAGAGCTAGGCGAGAGGGGCGGAGAGGCAGCAGCGGCGGCGGGAGGCAGGGACCCGAGCGCGCCCGCGGCCGCCGGCCCCGCTCCCCGCAGCCTCGCCCCCTCGGTCTGCAGGAGCCCGCCCGGGGGGAAGGCGCCCCGGGCGGCGCCCGTCCCACCCTCGCGGCCCGGGGCGCGCCGACGCGCGGCGACAGGCAGCGTGGGAACCCCGGCCCGCGCCCGCCGCGGCTCCATGCGGCTCCGGCCCCCGCGCGGGTGAAGCCGCGGCTCCCCGGAGCCCGCCCCGGGCGCGGCGGGACGAGCGAGCGAGCCGCGCCGCGCGGCGCCCCCTCCCTCCGGCGCCCGGGCCATGGCCGGCCATGCCCGCTGAGGACCGGAGCGCCGAGGGCTGGGCTCGCCGGCGCCCTGCGGAGCGAGGCAGCGGCCTGGATGTGTGAAGCGTCCCCATGGCTCTGCGGGAGGCGAAGCCTCAGGGCCCAAGGGAAGCCGGGCCGGCGGCGCGGGGGCGCAGGGGCCCGTCCCGAGAGCGCTGGCTCGGCCGGACCGGCGTGAGGGGCCCCCGGGGCGGCAGGTCCCACGATGCGCCTCCGCCGTCGCCGCCCCTGCTGCTGCTGGGACTCCTGCTGCTGGCGGCCCTCCTGGAGCACGGCCGGGCGGACCCGGGTAAGCACTTGGTGGCTTTGCGTCCGCAGAGGTTTTTGCAGGAGCGGGGCCGCCCGTCGGGGCCGGCACCCGACCCAGAGGTGGTGGACGGAGAGGTCTTCGCAGCGCTGGCTCTGGGATTTTCTGTGCCCTGTGCTGCTGCAGTGGCAGCCGAACTGTCAGAAATGTGTCTCCCGGGAAGGCACTGTTGGGCGGGGAAGGAAAAAAGAGGTGCATTAGCGTCTTTTTTGGACAAGTTGCAGATCTTCCTAGCGGCCCCGCAGGCCTGGCATTAAGTTTAGGATACCTTAAAAGGGAAGTGTTTTATCAGGACACGTTTCAGGGTGGGGGCGTCCACTATATTTTGGGCGCCCTGTTGAGTGTCCACATTTTCTTAACTGCATGAAACGGCTTGATAGTTTAGGCAGTTCCCGTGCCGGCTTCCCAAATAGCAGTTTCCTCTATGAGTTTACAGCGGAGCCCTTTTTCTTTTGGTACCGAGGTACCTAAAATAATTGCACCACGCAAAAGGATTCAGGCACTGATCAAGTATTTTAAGCCGCTGTTTTCAGGAGGTTGAAAATAATCACTTTTAGACTCATTGACTCTTAGACTTCCAACAATCCCTAGGAAATAGATTTATGTAATTGCTTGGACGATTTTGAGAATCTGTTCTAACTCTTTGGGAGGAGGGGATTGTTCTGCTGATGTGCTTCAAAACTTATGCTGTGCAGTCAGCAATTGTCTTGCAATTAAGAATGATTACTATGGTACTTGGGCAGGCTTTTGTGTCTCTGATGAAATCCTGAGCTCTTGATGCATTTAATTTATCAAGGAATATAGCTCTCGTTTCCTGTAGATTTGTGTTTTTTAGCAAGAACTAATAGGAACAACTTCTTTCCCAGTGCATCTTCTTCCCCAAATTAGACTAAAATTTCTAATTGTAAGGAGCTAATACTGTTTTAGATAAGAGGGTTTCAGGTTAAAAATATTTGTCTTTGAATTAGGTTAAACAGCTTGATTCATAGCCCATTTTCCTTTGCTTCACTTAAAGGGTCTCTGACCTGAGGTGTCTGTGTTCAGATTACTGCTGAGTAATTTTCTATTGTGCTAACAGCTGTAAAGTTCAGTAATCTTTGCAGATGTGTCTCAGACTTAAGAAAAACCTCTAAAGAAGGGGTTAGCCCCCAATTTTTACTCCTATAGCAGTTGTCAGTGATGTGTATTTGGCATGATGGTTAAAAGGCAAATCCAGAGTCAGACACATGCAAATACCTTAGTATTCATTGGCTCAGAAACACACACTGAGGTTTTGTTTACAAAGCATCAAATCTCTGATAGTTCTGTGAACTGCTATGCCATGTACTTTTGGATGTTCATTTGTGTGCTGGTAATGAAAACATCTGCAATATGTGGAATTTGGCTTCCCGTGTAGTCCCTGTGCAGCCTGGTACCAGGAGATTTCTTCTGATCAGTTCTGATTTTCTGAGCCCTCTTCCCACCTTTGTACCTTATATCTTCTGAACCTCTGTGACTTTGCACAGCTCCTCTTTCAGACTGTCAAAACCTGACTTAGGGGACTGGGTTTAGCTCTGGTGTCCTTTTTCTTTCATTCTTTTAGTGTGGTGCTCACAGGGACACAGACCTAGGAAAGATGCTTTGATTAAAAGGTGGTAAAGATCGTAACCTTGATACTCCTCCCCAGAGTTCTCTGTCTCTTCTCTTTGGAGTGACTTGTTGCTTCCTCTGTGCTTTTGGGTACCCTTTCCGCTGCCACCATGACGATAGTAGTTCCCCGGGGTCTGGCTCACCTGTGGGTTCACATTCTACCTCTGAGCTCCTGGTTTTCCTTGGCTTCTCCGCTGATACGATTTCATGACAGGCTCCTGATTTTACCTCCTACCTGTCTCCATTTGTCCTCTGATTTCCACTTGAGGCAGCTACCCCCCAGAGTGGATGAGTCCTGGGTCTAAGGCAGGGTGTCTCAGGTTTGAGGGAGGAAGCAATGTCAGAGGGGAGGCAAGAGAATGAGTGATACAGTCTGGGGACCTTTGACTTTCAACAGACAACTTAAGTTGGAACTTTTTCGGAGGGCAACTGCAGTGTAGTGTTGTCACTCGCTGCAGAATGTGTGGGATGCTGAGTTGCATGACAAGCCAAACCCGGGATGATTAAGATCCTACCAGAACTGCTAGATTGCATCGTGTTACTTGCATAGCTGCTGTTCCCTGTTTTCTGAGCAAGCCTAAGTCAGACATTCGCCTTGCTTGAAAAATGGACAAAAATAGATTTGTTTCTGGAAAATACCGTAGCAGTTGTTCAGCACCTTTGTGCCCTGGAGACTCTGCAGTGTGCTTCCAGACCCCTCCTAGCCACTGCCCCCCAACTTCTAAAGCTTTAGTATTCTTGAGGCATCAGACTTCTATCTCTTTTCTGCCTAAATAAAGGCTGCTGTTTTCTTGAGTGTCCTCCCTCAAACTTCCTCTAACTTCTATCGCCTTGGAACTCTTGGCAGTAATTCCTTTTCCTTCATTTTTATTTAAAAAAAAAATTTTTTTTAGTAACTTCTATTTTGAATGTGGGAAATTGGTGTGGGAAAGAAGATTCTTTATAGCAGCAAGGGCTGACACCCTCTATTCATCTGCTATCCGGGCTCCAGGCAAGATAGGAAAGTTCAAATTTGCCTTCATAATCATCTTAGCTATTGATCTTCTATCCAGCTCATGTCAGTAGACATTGGCTGCATCCTGTTATGTGCAGGGACAGTTGCTCATCCCTTTATGAGCAGCTACTCAGGGTGGCTCTCTGGGCCTCAGTTCTCTAATCTGTAATATGGGGATGATAAGAGGGTTATCACTGGGTTCAGTCTCATTGGGTTCTTGTGAGAACTGCATGAGTTGATGTGTCTAAAGTGTTAAAGACGGTGCTTGGTATAGAGTAAATGCTCCAGGAATGCTAGCTATTCTTGCAAAATGGCAGACATGACATTGGCTCTGTCCAGGTACTTTGCTGGGGCAGGGGTTATAGAGGTGAATAAGGGCAGGGCAGTTTGTAGAAGGACTTCATGAAAAGGATGATACGGGCCCTTGAACTCTGATGCAATGTGATCAGCGCTCATAAGATGAGGGAACAGTTAATTCTGGGAGAGCAGGGGCCTTGAAGGATGAGCAAGGGTTGACAGTATTGATGGGTGCATTTCAGGCAGAGGAAAAGTAAAACATTTTTTGTGGCCAGGGCACAGGGTGCTATAAGAAGGAGTATCTGATACCTTCTCACTGCCCCAGGAGCTAAAGGGCCTCTGAAGGGCTGCTTGCTTCTCCCACCAACTTGTTAGTTCCTGATTTATCTTCATTTCTTTATTGCCTGTTACAGTGCCCAGCACAGAATAGGAACTTATAAACTTTTCAGCCTTCTTATACTCCTGTTCCCTCTGTTGGGCTGATTATGTTAGACGTTAGACTATTAAGTACTTCGCAATAAGTAGTGGATGACTATTTTATTAATGGAATATGTTTACACTTTGAGAGAAGGGTTTGCTGTATCAAAGACTCTATATAGCACAATATGTGGGGGGAGATAATCTTGACCTGGGTTGTCTTTCTTGCCCCTTTCCAGCCTCCTGGTACACATTATTGACTTGGAGTGCCAGTGGGAATAGGTTCAACAATTTATTTGTTCATTCATTCATTCACTGTGTTTTGGGTTCCTTAATATTCTGAAGTAACAGTAAGTAATAAGCAAAAACAAGCTCCTGTTCTCATGGTGCTTAGAAATTAGCCTAGTGCTTTCCAAACTTTCCTGTGTCTACAGATCACTGATGATCTTAGTAAAATGCTCATTCTGATTCAGGAGGCCTGAGATAAGTGAGAGTCTGCGTTTCTAACAAGTGCTTGTGTGCTGGTGATGCTAACCCATGCATCTCATTTTGAGAAGCAAGTGACAATAAAGAAATACCTGTAGGTCAGGTGATGGTAAGTTCTACGAGGTCAAATGAATCAGGAGAGAGGATAGCACCCTTATGCATGTGCTTGTCCACGCAGAGTGGGGGGGGGGGGAGGCCTCTACCATGCAAAGACATGTGAGTAGAGACCTGACAGTACACATGGGGGGGCGGCAGGATATTCCAGGCTGCGGGGAAAGGAGGTGCAAAGGCCCTGGGGAGAGATTGTGTCCGGGATGTGAGGAACTGGAGGGATGCTAGTGTAGAGCTGAATGAGCAAAGGGGAAGTTGTGAGAAATAATGTTGAAGAGAGAGATGGGGTCAGGCAATATGGGATTTATTGGGCACTTATTGTGATGACTTGGTGCTTTATTTTGAACCAGATGGTATAGGCTGGAGTGTCCAACCTTTCTTCTTTTTTTCTTGCCCCAAGTAGGAAGAATAAGAGTTGTCTCAGGCCACATATTAAATGCACAAACACTGTTGAGAGCTGATTAGCAAAAAAAGGGTCTGTGCATACTTTTTGTGATATCCAACACCTCAGATAAGCAAAATGAGTCTTCACAAAATCAGTATGCGGCCCACTGACTGCAGGTTGGACACCCCTTATGTTGTAAGCCATTGGCGAAGCCAAGCCAGAGGAGACATGATTTGACTTCAGTTTCAAAAGAATTATGCTGGCTGTCATGGAGAGAAAAGTCTGTAAGGTCAAGTGTAGAAACAAGGAGAACAGGTAGGAGGCTGTTGTTGAGATCCAGTCTGTAGGTGAAGGTGACTTAGACAGGGTGGGAGCAGGATGGGTGCTGAGAAGTGGGTAGATTTGGACATCATTTGAAGAAGGGGTAACAGAATTATCTGGTGGATTAAAAGGACAGGAAAGAAAGAGAGGAACCAAAATCACACCAAGGTTTGTGGCTCAAGCAACTGAAAAGATGAAGATGCCGTTAACTGAGATTGGAAAGGTCATAGGAAGCTCAGGTTTGGGGTAAAAAAAATAAATAAATAGTTTGTTTGGGGCATGTAAAGTTTGAAATGCTCATTGAAGTGGTGATGTCAGGCTTCCAGTTGCATAGAGTAGCCTGGAATTCTAGGGAGGTATCAGTCCAGCATAGAACTGGATAAGAAGCCTCGAGTGTGAGTGTGGAGAAGAGGAGAGATCTGCACAGGGAGCCTGGGACCCTGCACATCTAGAGGTCCAGGGAGTAGGAGATCAGCAAGAGAGGGAGAAAAAACAACAACAACAACAACAAAGCAGGAAGAGAAGGAAGTGCATGTGGTGTCCTGGAAGCCAAGTGAGGTCAGGGTCCAGGGAGGAGGGGGCCATCAGCTGGGCCAAAGCTGTGGAGAGTGGCATTGGGTAGGGACAAGTAGTAGATGTTACGTTTGGGGATGTGGAAGCATTTAGTGGCTCTGAGAGTGGTGGGGACAGAAGTGTGATTGCAGTAGCTTCAGGAGGGGAAGGTGGAAGAGAAATTGTTGACAGAAATAACAGCAACTGTTTTAAAGTCTCTTTTGTAGAAAAAAGCAGTAATAGGGAAGGTGGGCCTGGGGAGGGTTAAGATGTGGTGTGATTACGTATGTTCATACTTTCTTATTTTTTAACTGTAAAGAAATATAACAAGAGTGCTTGATTTGGTGTCTCCCCACCAAATGTATAGGGCTTACTATTGATTATTAGCACTTGTGAGGTATTAGCATGATGTCCCAAACCTTGTCTCCTGTCTCACCATTCCCATCCCACCCTAAGGTACGGATCATCTTGGGAACAGTAACACGGTACTTTTAATACTGGCATAAAATAGAAGTCAGACTGAGTTTGGTGGCTTTTGTCTGTGATTTCAGTGCTTTGGGAGGCCAAGATGGGAGGATCACTTGAGCCCAGGAATTCAAAGCAGTGAGCTATATGATTGCACTACTGCACTCCAGCCTGGGCAATAAAGTGAGACCTTGTCTCAAAAAGAAAAACAAACAAACAAAAAACCCCCCCAAAAAGGTATAACCCCCCCCAAACAAAAACAAACCCCCCAGAAGTCAGCTATCCCTTCTCTAAAACTGACCATTACAGCAGAAACTTGAGATCCTGAAGTTCTGATGACAACCCAGAATCTCTCAGCTTGAATCTCAAGTCTTGAATTACTAGAATATGATCTGAGAATATTCAAAATGAATGTGCACACTTCTTTTTTCATTGTCATTAACCTTCAAACCCATATTGTGGTTTTCTTTCTTTTATTTTTTCTTTATTTAAACAAACAACAACTCTACTCTTCTCTAGACAAAAATGAATAGTTGGAATGACCCTAAAACATTTTTGTTGCTTGACAACATATTAGAGAGGATTTCTAAACACACAGAGGAGACATTGTTCTGGGTCATGGGATGGCTGCCATGGATAGTGACTGTTTTTGGGGACTTAAGTACCAAAAGGCAGTTAACAGTCTCTGTGTTGTAAATATCAGTGATAGTAGCTGGTGGGAAGGTGGCAAATGAGTCACATTAATTCAGCAATATTTATCAAGCACCTGGCATGTGCCAAGCTCTTCATTAGATAATGGGGGTATAGTGAGAACAAGCCAGGTCTGGTCCCTGTCCTCAAGCTACCTGTAGCCCGGGAGAAGAAACCCTCACTCAGGTGCAGTGGCTGGAGGGTAAACTACCTTCATGAATTAAGTCAGGCTGAGGATGGCAGCAACACAGAAAGTGCCTGCATTGCCCAAAGAGGCAGCCACTGCTTGGTGGCAGCCTGCAAGGACTGATGGTCCGGGTGCAGTCCTTCGTCAAGAAAAGTTGAATCTTTATTTAGAGTCTTCTTGTTTGCAAATCCCACCAATTAATTCAGATTTTTGAAAAGTCATGCTGTACATAAAGAACACATTTCATGAGCCACCAGTTTTTTTCATTCTTTTAAAAAAGTCAAGTGCATTGGCAGCACTGTAGCTCAGTGGGTAGGGTGTTGGCCACATACACTGAGGCTGGTGGGTTTGAACCCAGCCAGGGCCAGCTAAAATCAACAATGACAACTGCAACAAAAAAATAGCCAGGCGTTGTGGCAGGCGCCTGTAGTCCCAGCTACTTGGGGGGCTGAGGCAAGAGAATTGTTTCAGCCCAAGAGTTTGAGGTTGCTGTGAACTGTGACACCATGGCACTCTACCAAGGGCGACATAATGAGACTCTGTCTCAAAAAAAAACAAACCCAAAAGTCAAGTGCATTAAGGCATAATTTATACACAGTGAAATTCACCCTTTGTGGGTGTACTGTATGGAGCATTTTGACAGAAGTGGACAATCATGGGTCACCACCACAACCCTGATAAGGAACATTTCTCTCATCCCCAAAAGTTCTCTCCTGCCCCTTGCATCATTCCTTCCCTGGCCCCCCTCCCCCATACCCAGCCCCCAGCCACCCCCAGTCTGTTTTCTGTCCCTGCAGTTTTGCCTTTCCCTGAAGGTCGTGGAAGTGGAATTGTACAGTATGTAGCAGCATTGTGTTGCTTCTTTCCCTTAGTTTAATGCTCTTGAGAATCATTCATGTTGCATGGATCCCTGAGGCTGTCCTTTTTATTGCAGAATAGTATTCCAAACCACAGTTTGCGTATTCATTGACCAATTGATGACCATTATGTTATTTTCAGCTTTTGGGATAAAAATCTTTGCGTGGGCAGTTTTCATTCTCCTTGGGGAAAACGCTTAGGAGTGGGATTTCTGGGTCATCTATGAGTTGTGTGACCTTGTAAGAGGTTGCCAAACTCTTTTCTGAAGCAGATGGACAATTTTGCATTCCTGTAAGCAATGTAGGAGAGTTCTAGTTGCCTTTCTGTGTCCTCAGTAGTACTTGGTGTTGTCACTTTTTTTTTTGCTTTTTCATTTTAAATATCAGCCATTCTGATAGTTTCGAGGTATTTAATTATAGCTTTGTTTGCATTTCTCTAAATACTAATACTAATATTGTTGCTTATCTTTTCATGTTCTTATATCTATATATTTTTTCTTTTTTTTATTATTAAATCATAGCTGTGTACATTAATGCGAGCAGACAGCCCTCAGAATGGGTGAAGATACTTGTAGGTTATGTCTCTGACGAAGGTTTAATAACCAGAATCTACAGAGAACTCAAAATTATATCTATATTTATACTTTGACGTGTCTGTTAAAATCTTTTCCCCATTTAAACCTTTGGATCATTTTCTTACTATTGAATTTTGAACTTTCTTTATATTGTCTGGATACAAGTCCTTTGTCAGGTGTTTTGCAAATATTTTCTCCTTGTTTATGGCTTATCTTTTCATTTTATTAACAGTATTTTTCAAAGAGCAGAAGTTTTAAATTTTGGTAAACTCTATTTTATCAACTTTCTAATTTAAGATATATTTTTTTTTGTGCATGTGTGTTTCCTAGCTTAGAAATCTTTGCCTAACCCAATGCAATAGGCATCAATCTCTTCTAGAAGTTTTATATTTTTACTTTTAGTTCTGTGATCCATTTCATGTTAATTTTTGTTATGGTGAAGTGTAAGAGTTAAAGTTCATGTTTTTTTTTTTTTTTTTTTTTTAATATGGAGCATTTAAACGCTTATATGGAACGCTTAATTGTTCCAGCACCATTTATTGAAAAGACTATCCCTGTTCCATTGATTTGCCTTGGCACCATCTCTGTGTGGGTTTATTTCTGGACTGTGGTCTGTTCCATTGATCTCTATGTTTTTCACTTTTCTTCTTCTGCTAATACAACTCTTGATTTTCCTATCTCAGGGATTCTTAATTCCAGCAGTATTAACATTTTAGCCTTCTAGTAGATGCCAGTAATTCCCACTTCCCCAGTTATGACAACCAAAAATGTCTCCAGACATGGCCAAATGGTCCTCTGGGGGTAAAATGACCCCTTCTTTTTCAGGATCTTTTTGGCTATCCTAGGCCTTAATGCTTTTCCATATAGATTTTAGTATTTTCATATCAATCTCTTTTTTTTGTTGTTGTTGGGGATTCATTGAGGGTACAATAATCAATCTCTTTTTTAAAAGCCCACTGGATTTTTGATTGGGATTTCATTGATTCCAGATCAATTGGGGAGGATCACTATGGATTTTTGATCTGTGAACCTGATGTCTCTCTTAGTTATTTTTTTCTTTTGTGTTATCAGTGTTTTACAGATTTTAGCATAACACAGGTTTGTGCATATATATTTCATGTTTTTCCATGCTTTGGTAAGTCGTATTATAAGAATTTCTTTGTTAGTATATAGAGAGATGATTTTAAAAATATCAACTGGGTTGTGTGCAGTGGTTCATGCCTGTAACCCGAGCCCTTTGGGAGGCCAAGGTGAGAGGATTGCTTGAGGCCAGGGGTACAAGGAGGTAACAAGACCTCATCTTTACCAAAAATAAAAACAGACAAACAAACAAACAAACAAAAAACCAGAAAAAGACTTAGCTAAGCTTGGTGGTATGTTCCTGTAGTCCTGGGGGTTTGGGAGCCTGAGGCAGGAGGATCTCTTGTGCCCAGGAGTTTAAGGTTATAGTGAGATATTATTTGCTCTACCACACCCAGCCTGGGTGACAGAGCAAGACCCTCTCTTTAAAACAAAATTATAACCAAATAAATACGTAAATAATATATTAACCTCATAGCCTGTAACCCTTCTAAACTCACTTTAGTTCTAGTAGGTACTAGAATCTTTGGGATTTGTCTAAATAAAAAATTATGTTATCTGTGAATAAAAACAGTTTTTATTTCTTTTCAAATCTGTATGCCTTTTATTTCTTTTTCTTGCTTTATTGCACTGGCTAGAACTTCTAGTATACTGTTGAATAGAAATAGGGAGTGGACATCCTTTTCTTAATCCTAGCCTTGGGAGAAAACATCAATGTTTCACTGTTAAGAACATTAGCTACAGTTTTTGTGAATTTTTGTCATGAATGGATATTGAATTTTGGCAAGTGCTTCCTTTATATCTATTGAGATGATCACAAGGTTTTTTCCTTTAGTCTGTAAAAGGACAGCCTAATGATTTTAGAATGTTGAACCAACCTGTATTCCTGGGATGAACTCCAATTTAGTCATAATGTGTGCTCCAGCTGGGTCTGATTTTCTAATTTTTCTGCTAGGAAATTTTAAAGTCTTATGTTCATGAGGGATGTTGGTCTGTAGTCTTGTTTTCCTGAAATTTGTTGTCTGGTTTTGGTGTAAGGGTATTACTGGCCTATAAAACAATAGGAAAGTATTCCTTCCACTATTTTAAGGAAATATTGGTGTGGAATTATTATTTTTTCCTTAAGGCCTGTGGTCTTACAGAGACAGTATTGAAGCTTACGCAAAGGTTTCTTTAGTAAAACAAGAAGTATCAAGTACCTCAAGTTCATTTCCTTATTCTCAGAGATACTAGTGGACACTACGGAGGTTTGGTTTAAGGTGTAGGGAAGCTGGGCGTGGTGGCTCATGCCTATAATCCTAGTACTCTGGCAGGCCGAGGTGGGTGGATTGCTTGAGCTCATGAATTCGAGACCAGCCTGAGCAAAAGTGAGACCCTGTCTCTACTAAAAATAGAAAAACTGAGACAAGAGGATCGCTCAAGCCTGAGTTTGAGGTTGCTGTGAGCTATGATGCCGTGGCACTCTACAGACCAGGGCAACAGCTTAAGACTCTGTCTTTTAAAAAAAAATGGTGTAGGGAAAACAGCTGTTTATCAAGGCACTTCACTTTTTGGGGCCTCAGTTTTCCCAGCTATGAATAAGATCCTCAGAACCCTCCTTTCTTCCTATCTCCCCCGCTGTGTGTTTGTGAGCTGTAAGGAGATGTTTGGGGGAAGGTTACATCAATGGCATTTCCTATGTCTTCCTATCTTAGCGGCCAAGCCCAGTCAAGCATTCTCATTCTGAAAAGGGAAGAGTTTTCCCATATTTTGCTGTTATGGTTCCAACATGAAGTCAACATAAATATTGGCTTATTGTCAATCGTTATTAGCTTTTAAGAAATTTTAAAAGTGACATATTAAATTCAAGCAGTATTCAAGTGTATGCAGTAAAATACAAAAGGCCCTATTAGCCTCCCAGTTCCCTAGAGTTATGGTGTCAAGTAAGAGTGATGAGTCCTTTCAGACCTTTTCTTATACAGATATTTATAGACATATCCTCTCTTAATTTGTTTTAAAACATAAAGGGTGCAATATCTAGCTTAGCTTAGCTTTTCACTTACCACTGTATTGTGGCCCTCTTTTTCTGTTGACCAAATTTTGTCATGAGAGAATTCAAACTTCTCTAGGAAACATGAAGTACAACTCTAAAACCACAGGTCAGATTTCACCCTAAAGTGAAGGCTGGGCCCGGTGGTTCACACCTATAATCATAGCACTCTGGGAGGCTGAGGTAGGTAGGTCACTTGAGCTCAGGAGTTTGAGAGCAGCCTAAGCAAGAAAAAAGACCCTGTCTCTACTAAAAATAGAAAAAACTAGCTGGGCATAGTGGTACATGCCTGTAGTCCCAGCTACTTGGGAGGCTAAGGCAGGAGGATGGCTGGAGCTGAAGAGTTTGAGGTTGCTGTGAGCTATGATGATGCCATGGCACTCTACCGAGGGCGACAGAGTGAGACTCTGTCTTAAAAAAAAACAACAAAAAAACCCCTGAAGTTAAAATATCCTTATAGACTATTCCTCCCATTTTCCCTATTCCTTGGCTGCTTTCCCTAAAAGGTACGTCCATAGATGTTTAAGGGAAATCATAGATTCTTTTAAACACCCCATAGAATGGGGATAAACATTATGTTTTAACCAATAACATAGATGTAAATAAGGCCGAGTGGCTGCCTTGAGCTTAGTCCAAGGTCATTGCTGCACCTGCCTCCTGTTCATTCAGCCGAGGCTTTGGCTAGTGTGTCCTAACCACAAAAGGGGAATATGATTTAGATTTATGTATGTTAACTCTATTCTTAGCTTGAAATGAAATCTCCTGATGTCAGAAACACAAAATGGCTTTGGTATTTATGCGGTTCCAGTAAACAGGAAGGTCTAGAATATTTCTAACTTTACTTTTCCACGTGCAATATGAAATTAAATAGCTGGATTGAAACACTAGGACTCTGAGATCTATCCTGCTACCTCTGTCCCTGGTAATGAATGCTGCTCCCTGTCACTTGTCTTTTTATTTACAAAATGTTAACAGCAAACTGGGGAGGCTGCAGAAAAATGGGAAGCACAAGAACAACAATGTGTTGAAGTTAATAGTGTGGCTTGTAAGTTCTCGTTGAGAAGGGCTGAGCAAAAATATATCCCAACTTACATTCTTTATTACCAAATAAAAAGTCTTTGTTTTGAAAAGAACAGGAGGATCTGGATTAGGAGCATTATTTTGAATATGTTATAATTAAACTGCATGAAAATGTATTAAAAAAAAATCAGTACCACAGAGCTGTCCCCAGCAGTTTCCTGTCATTATCTTACTAATACTAGAGATCAGTCAAGCTGGTGAATCCTACAGAAAGTGAACCTTTTTTATTTTTCTGGAGGGACAGCGAATATTCCTTATCTCTGGTCCAATGATTTTAAACAAGTGTTTTTGTATTCTTGTGGCTAATGTAACATGTTTACTTTCCCCCCCTACAGGTCACAGTCTCCAGAGTTTGGGTTAACACTTCACAATTGCTGAAGCTTTCTGTTTCTTTTCCTCTTTGAATCTCACACCACTTTTAAGAGAGGATTGAGGAAATGATTTGCTAAAGGTCACACAGTGGTCCAGGGATTTTTTTCACATTATTCTAAGATTCAGGGGACAGATCAATCACCTAGCTACACAACTAAATAAAAACTAGCTCAAGTCTGGGGCCCCAGGCCACAGGGGAATCTCACGTGATATATTCAGAACAGGAGTGAAATTTAACTGGGCCATGTAGACACTAGAATTAATGGATAGAAGTAATAGCTAACATTTTGAGCATTTAGTATTTGTATGAGTTCACTCGATTATCACAACAACCCTATGAAGGAGGTGCTGTTATTATTACATGCTTCAGCAGAGGGAACTTAACGGTGACTTGTCCATTGTCACCCAGTTAATTGTTAGAGATGAGATTTGAACCCAGGCAGTTTGATTCTACAGCCCACCCTCTGCTTCCGTACATGGCCTTCCTGCACATTAGGAGTGAGGTTAATGGCTCTGTCTCTTGGGCCCAGTGCCTCTTGCTTCTCCTTCTTCCTACAGCGCCGTCTGTCCTTCTGTCTCTGTGCTGCCCGCATAGCTTCCTGGCTCCCCTGGCACTAGCCCTGGCCTGAGGCTTTTTGCTTGCTATGGTGCTTACTGCAGCCAGAGTGGGTAAGACTTTTCTGTTTAAGTGGCCACCATCAGGTCTCTGTTTCAGTTCCACATTCCTGGGAGGGGGGAATCCGATTGCTCAGTCTGTCTGGTGGAGTTAGGGATCTGTCCCTCATCTGAAGAAGGTGTGCCTGGTACAAAAATGGCTTCTTACTCTGACCCCGCCTTCAACCACCAAGCTGAGTTTTAAATGAGATGGTGTGGGCAGGGCAAACTTCCCTCAATTTGTCTCCTCCCTGACAGCAACAAAAGACAGCTTCAGGTGTTGATAAGCTGTTTCTATGAAAAATAACAATGACAAGTGGCCAAATATCTAGCATTGGCCAATTTCAGTGGTATAAATATTCCCACCATGGCTGATTTCAAGGTAGAGGCCGGGTAGCTTATACAGGAAGTGTGTGGTATCTCCAAGGAGCTCGAAGTCTACGCTTAATAAGCCAGTCAGCCACATGGGTTTATAATTACCCCTGTGGTAATTATACAAGGGAGTAAGATTGCAAGGTAGAGAGGGTGGAAGTCAGATTTGCTGTGTGTAATCTAAAAATAGCTTGAAATGCTGTACAGGCAGTCCCCGCGTTATGAACAAGATAGATTCTATAGGTTTGTTCTTAAGTTCAATTTGTATGTGGGGTGGAACAATACACTTACCTACATGGGTCATTATGAAAATTTTGAGATATACAAAAATCAAGAAACATAAAATCTGTGCAGATGGAACCAAACGAAGCCCGCCCAGCAGCACCACTGATAAGCCGAGCAAATCGTAATGTGTGCAGGTGAATCAGAAAGGACACTGCTCACTGTGTTTCTTGGAAGTGAAATGATGGACCATAACATGATGTGTCTCAAAACTTTCATACTGACCACTTATTACCTGTCATAAGCTCTGTTTATAAGTGTTTTACATGAGCCTGATGTTTAAGGATTTGCTATAATAGTATCTGTTTGTAAGAGCAAGTTGTACATAAGTTGGTTGTAACTCGGGGACTGCCTGCATACAGTTCTCACTGTACAATCCAGCAGGCACACAGAGATGTTCTCTAAAAACTGCAATTTCCTTTGACTGTGATGTCTCACCTGTGACATATAATTAACCCTTTCATTGAATTTCAGATGTCAGACCTAATCTTCTTGAATGAGCTTTGGTTTTGTTTTCTGACACTGAAAGGTATAATTTTTCTTTGCTTCCAGATGTCAGCACCTCCTCCTCATTTGTGATTGTCTGGAACAGGCTCCTCCCTTCCTCCTTTCAAATCTAGAAATGCAAAGTCCATGTGGTGGCCTACTAGACATATTTAGTTGAGTACACATTGTTAGTCTCCACTGGAGTCTTTTATTTATGATCGTGAGGCCATGTCTCAGTTCATGCAATTATGCTAAAAGCCGGGACGCTGTCATGAGTACCACCTCTGATGCGTGTCTGGCACCTCAGCGGACCTCAAGGCCTGTCTGCTTGGCTCTTTTCCCCTTGCACATCTGGGGAAGGAGGCTGGGAGGCCGGGCTTCAGTGCACTAGTCACAATACTGCCAGCGATCCCCTCCTGATATGGCTATGTTGCTCACCTTGGGTGGTGCTGGCCACTGGGAGATGAAGGGGGAAGGTCACCAGGGTAAGACATGGAAATCCAGGTGTCCTACTGATGGAAGGTCAGTGTCTTTACCTATAAAAATAGCACAATTAATTTATTCTTTTAATTTCCCTAGGGGTGTAGCAAGAGAAAAATTTTACAAGATGATTCTTTTAAGTTTTATTGAAAAATGTGCCCTAGTTTGTGAATATGTTGACTTCTGAATCAGTAGAGTAACATTTATGAAACAGCTACTATTGTGTTAGTCCCCGGATCAGGGGGTTTATTTAATCCCCATCCTGACGCTGTTAGATCGTTCTTGCCCATTTTGCTCCGAAGAAGCAGAGATTAAGAGAGCATTTAAGAAACCAACTTGCCTAAGGGTGTATTACTTGTCAATGGTAGAGTTGGGATTTGAAACTAGATCTGATTACAGTATAAGTATGTATTTTCAGCTATCCAGGGCAGTCCTTCCCTATCCACCTAATATTTTATGAAAATTTTAAACATACAGAAAAATTGAAAGAACACCCATATAGCTACCACCAAGATGGGTGCAACTAACATTTTGCTTTATCTTGTATCTTTCTGTGCTTCTATGCATTCATCAAATCATCCTTTAAAAAAAAAATTCAGGTTAATATGAGGTTACATTGTTTACATTTGTGAGGTAAAGTCCAAGTTGTAGTTGTGTATTTCACCCAGGAAGTAAGTGATTTCACCCAGAAGATACTCACACCATCTTCTTTTTTTTTTTTTTTTTTTTTTTCCTGTGACAGTCTTACTTTCTCACCCTGGTAGAATGTCTTTGTGTCCTAACTCACAGCAACCTCAAACTCCTAGACTTGAGCGATTCTCTTGCCTCAGCCTCCGGAGTAGTGTGGATCACTACACTCAGTTTTTCTCTTTTTAGTAGAGACAGGGTTTCATTCTTACTCAGGATGGGCTCGAACTCCTGAGCTTGAGCAATCCTCCCACCCTAGCCTCCCAGAGTGGTAGGATTAGAGGAGTGAGCCATCACACCTGGTCTCCCATCTTAAGTTTTGATGTATTCAAAGAAGGTTATAGACAACAGTACATTTCACTCCTGTACTCTTTAACATGCACAGCATTGATTAGGTTTCAATATTTATTTATGGATGTTTTGTTTTTGAGGTAAATTTTACACACGAGAAAATACAGAAATCTTAAGTATGTATTCCTGAGTTTTGGCAAATATATATACCTATATACCCCAAATCCCTGTACCATATCTCCAGGAATATGTTTCACTTTGCACCGTTCCAGACACTCCCCTCCCTTATTCCCCCTACACCCATGCAACTTTGATTTGATCTATTTTTTTCATTATGGTTTAGTTTTTAAACCATATAGGTTTTTTTCTTTTAGACAATCAAATTTCCGGTTCGCTTTTTTCTGTAGCAAAAGATAAAAATGAGCGATGAGTATGGCTTATACCTGTAATCCCAGCACTTTGGGAGGCGGAGGTGAGAGGATTGCTTGAAGCTAAGAATTTGAGACCAGCCTGGCCAACATAGCAAGACCCCATCTCTAAAAAACTTAACAAATTAGCTGGCTGTGGTGGTGTGCACGTGTATCCTAGCTACTTGAGAGCCTGAGGTGGGAGACTGCACTGAGCTGTGATCATGCCACTTCACTCTAGCTCTGGTGACAGAGCATGCCTCTGTGTCTTAAAATTGAAAAATAAAGAATATTTATCCCGAATGCACATTAGAGATCTGTCACTCCAAGACAGATAGTTTCCTTACAGTCATGATATGCTGAGTAGTCTTAAATAACGATGCCTGTTGTTTCCAAATGGATTTTCTTTGTTTATGATTCCCAGTGGAGGTGAGTACTGTGAAGGGATGCTCAGTGCCTTTCACATCCGGGTGCTCAATACATACTGTCTGCCTTGATACAGTGATAGGAATGAGCATGTTATTGCTAACAGGTGTGCACCATGGTGGTGGTGCTGGCGGACGTTGCAGGGGGCTCACTTTGGCGAGTGAGGAGGAGGAGGATAAGGACAGGCTTTCTTGAGAAAGTGACATTTGCGCTAAACAGGGGTCCTCAAACTTAAACAGGGGGCCAGTTCACTGTCCCTCAGACCGTTGGAAGGCTGGACTGTAGTTTAAAAAAAAAAAACTATGAACAAATTCCTATGCACACTGCACATATCTTATTTTGAAGCAAAAAAAACAAAACGGGAACAAATACAATCACACCGCTGCATGTGGCCCGTGGGCTGTAATTTGAGGACCCCTGAAGAATGGATTTGAGATAACCAGGCAGGAGCCAAATGTCTACTGTCCACTGTGGTGGAAAGAAGCATGGTTCTTTCTCAAAACCCTGAGAAGGCTGTGTGGGTGGCAGGCGGGAATGGAGGGGAGAGGGCAAGGCAGAGAGGCAGGAGCAGGAGCACATGGGAGGCAGCCTCGGGCGCAGGCCCTTTTCTTAAGAGCCAGAGGCTGTTGCCTTAGGGTAAACGGGTGACCTTGACATTCAATTTTCTAGCCAGTTGAGTTGGATGAGGAGGAGACATGGATGGTATGTTCTGGAATTGTAGTGAAATTAAACACCATTGACATGAAACTTCCAAATTTTAGGAGATCCCTAATTTGCCTTAGGAATCCTACATTGATCTTCAGATTCCTCCTGTGATTTTTCTCCCTGCCTCTCTGACTGCCCAGGCAAACATAGTTAGGAAAGCTCCTCTGTGCCTGCAGCCCTTGCCTGCTCTTTCATTGCCTCCATTTCTACCTCCCCTTTGCTCCTTGCAGCCTTTGCATCACTGCGGAAAGGGGAAGGGATCCTGCCAGTCACCAGAAACTGCCCACTGGCTTACTCCTTGGGCAGCTGTCTCCCCACTTTTACCCTCTTGTTCTGTGATTCTCCCAGGGAAGCTGCATTCAAACTCCTGAGTTTAATACCTACCTGTGTACCAAGGATGTGAAAACTCTTAGCTCTCCACTGAAGGTGGGACATAGCGCCTACCTATTTATTGGATCTCTCCACCCATGGCTGCTGACAGCTTAGTATTTCTCCCTCGGAGTGAATTCCTCTCTCCCTGAGTCTTGTTTCTCATTCTGAATTTCCTCTGTATATCCCAGTTAAGTGAGTAGGACCACCAGCTGCTTGTTGGAGACAGAAATCTGAGCGTTGCAGATGCTTTTCTGTTTCTCCCCTGCTTTATGAAGTTGGCCACTGAATCTTGCTCATGGCATTTCTGAGTGCTCTCGTAACTTGTGCATTTTTCTATCTCTACTGTCTTATTTCAGGTTCACCCTCCTCCTAAGTCTGTGTTCTTGCCAAAGCCATGTCTCCTAATTGGCCCCCCTGCCTGCAGTCTAGCCAGAGATTCTTGGAAAATATAAATCAGCCCAAACCCTTCAGTGGCTTGCCATTACTTAATTCAACTCCATGGTTTAGCAATCTGGGTTCTTTATGAATGAACCATCTCCAGCTCATACCTGCCACGATAGCCAGACTTGCAGTTTTCCAAAAGCCCTTTCATGATTTCTACAGTTTATTCTTGCTGCCTGGGAAGCCCTTCCCAACCCTTTCGCCCAGTTAGCATCTGCACTTTTTTAAGAGTCAACTGAAATACTCCCCCTGCGGGTGGCTTTCCCTGGCTTGCACTCTGCCCTCCACCGCAGCAGTCAGATGCCGTCCTCTCTGCTTCCACCTTCTGTACCATCCTTGATGGCCTGCTGGCCTGTCTCCTCCATCACACTATGAATTCCTAGGTTCTCAAAGGTAATCCCAGGGATACAGGGGTTCTGGAAACACTTTCACAGTTATGATGAATGTGTTAAAAACAGTTCTTGTCACTAGACTATACTTGTGTTTTTCTTTCGTGTGGGTGTGTAGTTGTTTATATATTGGTTTCATATTAGTATTGGAGAGAGGAGGGAGACAGGAGGGGGGAAGAGGGACATGGGAGGGGGTAGGAGAGAGGGCAATTAATTGGTGGGATCTCACCTAATGTGCACAGTGTGAGGGTGTGCAGCACGCTCCCTGGGTGAAGGGCTCAACTACAACTTGAACTTTACCTTGGAAATGAAAACAATGTAACCTAAACATTTTACCCTCATATTAATCTGAAATAAAAACAAAAAGCCCGCCACCCCATTGTTATAAGTGGGACACCTGCTGTTTCAGCTGTGTTTGTTAGGAAAAACAGTGAAGTAAGCGGTTAGTGAGGAAATGACATGCCTGGAGCATGGGGAAGAATATACTAGCAAGTCAAGTGACTACTACTCCATCACTTGGCCTCACTGACCTGCAGGGAGAGGCGGAGACACGTAATGTTGGAGTGGGCTGAGAAGAGGACCCAGGTTTGCTGAACAGCCAGCTGGTGTGCAGTACCTGACCTTCCATCTTTCACTGCTTACCCCTCTGTGCATTGGAATTTGCAGTCTCCGCTTTCAGGGCAGCAGGCCTTGGAGAGGAGGAAGCCTAGATCCCAGTCACAGTCATGTCTGCTCCAGCAAGGCAGGGACTTGATCGGTTTTGTTCACTGTGTGTACTTGTGCCTAGAGCAGTGTCTGGCACTCAGTAGGAGCTTAATAAGTCTCTGCGGGCTGTGTGAAAGACTCCCCCTTTCACCCCGGCAATAACAACCACCACCATTTGCATGGTGGTTAGTATGCCCCGATCTCTGCTACTAGGCTGCGCCTCTCTCAGGGAAGAGGTGCTAAGATTTGAACAGTAATGGTAGTCACAGGACTAGAAAGAAGGGTCAGTGTGAAAATTATTTTCTTCTTTAGTTCTCTCACGCTTTCAGCATTTTTTTGGAGTTGCCTTTAATCTATATATTGATGAGAAAATGTAACATTTTCTCACTGGCTGACTGTTAGGGTGAAAAAAGTCTGTTTTTCAATGTCTTGTAGTTTGGGTAGGCAAATGGTTGCTACTTCAAGGTGAGATTTTTCTTCCTGTGTATAACAAATGCCAATTCTATTGACAATTGTACTTTAAATGGATGGTGATCTGCTTCTCACAAAAGTCACTTGGACCTCTTTTAGCAGCACACAGCATGGTAGGCAGAAGGTCTGGTGATTTTCCTACAGTTTGAGTTCCTGATTGTAGTACAGTTGAAGTAGGTTTTTTTGGTTGTTATTGTTGTGACTCTCTGATTTATTTGGAGGCAGGTTTGAGGTGGAAGGAACTGATTGCATTTTTCCTTTCCTTATAGGACTACATGTAAGATTCTCCCTATCTTGTTAACCCTGGCATTGCATCTTTGCTAGTGAATATGGGACCTGTCAGCTTGAAGACCTCACTTGGGCAATTTATGGTGATAGCACAAGTATTTGGGGCAACAGGAAGTGTAGTTACCTTTGCATGAAGTACATCCTGTCCTGTAACCAGTTTAACCTGTAGGTGGTGGGAAACCCACCCATCCATTTATTGAAGGGGCTGCTAATATTGCAGTAGCTTAGCTATTAGTCTCTTTGTCTCAGACTCTGCTTGAATCCCTTTTGCCAGAAAAATGTCCATGAAAAGATAGAAGATTACAATAAAAATAGAGATGTATAAACATGTCACTAAAAGAAACAGATTTTTACAATATTTGCAGTAGTATCGTGAGAGGAAAGGATCAATGTGGATTATGCTGGTAGAATTTATGAAGAGTTGGGTTAATGGGAAGGAGAACCTTGAGAGGAGAAGTGCGACTTGATGGAGTTGTTCTAGTCATGTGGGTCACTTGGGCAAAGCCTAGGTGGAGTAGTGAAGGGGACTGACTTAAATTCACTCTTTTTGATCCCTTTAATATTATCAGTAAGGCTAACTTTGTATGTTTTTCCGGCTTTCATTTAAAAGCTTCAAATAGGGCGGTGCCTGTGGCTCAGTGGGTAGGGCACTGACCCCATATTCCAAGGGTGGTGGGTTCAAATCCAGCCCCCGCCAGCTAAAACAGCAATGACAACTGCAACAACAACAACAAAAAAGTTAGGCATTGTGGCAGATGCTTGTAGTCCCAGCTACTTGGGAGGTTGAGGCAAGAGAATCACTTAAGCCCAAGAGTTGGAGGTTGCTGTGAGCTGTGATGCCACAGCACTCCACTGAGGGCAACAAAGTGAGACTCTGTCTCAAAAAATAAATTAAAAAAAAAATTAAAATTAAAATTAAAAGCTTCAAATAATGAATTGATGCTTATTCTAGGGCCTAAAATTTAGGTCTTCCCTCTTGCATAGATTTCATCATAATTTCTCTAAAAGTGAAAAAAATCTCTTGTTTTTAAGAGAGAATTTGTTGCAAGGCAACCTTTTCATAGCAACAAAGGTAAGTTTTGAGGGGAGGAAAAAATCATTGACAGACTCCCTACATCAGTGCCTCAACTGTACAAATTTTTATCTGGCTAGAGCACTAGAGGTTCCAATTTGGGGGTCAGCTATTAAATAGAAAAATCACACTGCATCCATTCTATAGCAGTGTTAGTGGTCCTTGTTGCTTATTATGGGGGAGATGGTACAGGAACTTAAAGCTTAGAAACTTTTCTAAGGGGAGATGAGTGTAAGAACTAAAAGCTTAGACGCTTCTATGGCAGTTAGACATTGGTGGGACATCTGGATGTGTGGTCACTGGACTTGTCCCGTAGAGCAGGAACTAGACAAGTTTGGGGATGATTGAACTTACATGGTGAGTTGAAGATGGCAGTGTCATGAGCTATAGAAAGACAATTTGATAGGTGATGGGCTGGAAGGTTAAAACAAGCAAAGAAAGCACTAGCCCTTCTCCAGGGACAGTCTACACTACTTGCTCCCGCATCACCACTCACTCTTCTTCCATCCATAGACTTGTTAGAAGAAAAAGAAAAATCACCCGTAATCCCAACGGTCTAGCAGCCATTGATAAGATTGGTCTATTTCCTTTCAGCCTTTGTTTTTTGTCCTCTGCAAAGACATTCCTAAACCTTAACCCATCCTGGTTTTCTAGTTGACCTATTATGAACAATTTTTGTGTTTCATATATGGTCTTAGTTAATGATTTAGTAATCAATCATGTCTCCTAATTGTCTCTTCTTTTAGGAATTTTTAGCTCCTTCTTCTCCAGGTAGTGTTTATAGAGTCCTAGGATTTTTATTTTTTGGAGAGGGGAGAGGAACACTTTTCTTCTCTAGTCAATTTTGCTGGTTAATTGCCATGCAACCAAAGAACTGTTAGATAATAATTCAAATGTCCTTTTCAGTGTTCTATTCTCATTAATCCTAAGGGTTGCAGTAGATGCAGTTTTATCCTCTGTTAGTTTTCTTTCTTTCTTTAGGTAATACAAAATTCTTGTAAGTCACTGAGCTTACCCAGTGGTTGAGACTCCAGGAGGTGAGTTGGCCATCTGGTGAGAGGGACATCACCTCCTACACAAGGGCATCTCCCATGGAGGAATGCCATCCACAGGGCCATGGTTCTGAATCCCCCTGGCTCTGCCCGCTGCCCACTGGCCATCTGTTCTTCCTCACCCTCCAGGGTTTATTTTGGCATACTGACTGATGAGATCTCTTTTGAGTCACCTGTGCCCACCTTGGGGCCTTTTTTTTTTTTTTTAAATCCCTTCCCAAACCATGGAAATGGTTCCAGGTTGTGCATTCAGAGTCACAAGAAGAAGGAAGGAGGACATAGCCACATTTGGTCACACTCTGCTTTTCTTGGTTTGGGCTTCTCTACCTTGTGGGCTCAGCTTTTTAGCTCACAGCATTATAAAGACAGCCCTCGCTGGAAAGGAGCTAACTCCACTCATGCTGATGGGAGATCCCTCAGTGATTTGTTGCTTATGTCATGCCATCTTTAAGAAAGATGTTTAATCTGTTCTGAACTGAATTTATGGGATAATCTTGTTGGCTCTGGCCTTTCAGGTACCGTGCATCTTTAAGTCAGTGATCACCTGCAGATGTGTAGAAATCAACCAATCAAATTCTTACAGAACAGGCATGATGTGCTGAGGGAGGCCAGTGCTGGATGAGGTTCCCAAAGTGGTACCAATAGTGCTTTTAAGGAATATTTGCAGGGACATGATTGCATGAAAATAGCTAATTGATTATGGAAGGTAAAGTATCCAGGTGTAAAATAAGTGGTACAGAGAATAGATGGATTGAGCTGTCAAATTTAGCACCCACTGTCCTATGGGTTACAATGGGAATGGACTGCTGGGGTCCCCAGTGCTAAGAACCTGCCTATAAGGACAATGACTATTGAGTGTCTGTGATTTGGGATCTCATGAGCTAGGATGGTGCTAGGGGTCCCCCAGGGACTTCTGAGTTGTTGATATATATATATATTTTTTTTTCTTTACCAGAGCAGGTCTTAGAGAATCACATACCAGCAATAGAATGTTTAAAAGGGAAACTGGCATTTTGCTTCAGAAATATATTCTTAGCTACAACACACAGAGGAAATTGTGGAATAAAATTATCTTTAAACTATTCTTGCTTGAATTGCCTAAAAATTGTAGAATATCTTTACTGAACAACTCTGTGACATCTAAGTTATAGTAAAAGTAATAGTTTCTACTTACAGGCAGTCGCTGGGTTAGGCGGTTCTGTAGGTTTGTACTTAAGTTGAATTTGTGTGTAAGTTGGAACAGGTACATTTACATATTACCTGTAATAGCCTCTGTTCTTAAGTGTGAGTTGCATGTCAGTTGGATGTTTGTAACCCGGAGACTTACTGAAATAACCCCTTTTGCTAAGTGTGGATGGCTCATAAGTCGGATATTTGTACCTTGAGGATTGACTGTATTTTGTTGGCATTTACCATGTTCTTGACGCTGTGCTAGGTGCCTGGAGTGCTTATTATGGCATTTAACGTTTGCACATATATTATGAGGCAAGAACGGTAACTAGTCACATTTTGCAGATGGGAAGGCTGAGGCTTAGGTGAGTTAACTTGCAAAGGACCCACAGCATGATGTTGGATCTGTCCCTCTGAACCCAAGGCCTGTGCTCCTGTCCACTGCTGTGCTAAACGCTCTCCATGACTGTTTCTGCTCCTCCTCTGCCCAGTGAGCTGCAACCCAGGCTTAAGGATGGGATAGAGCAGTTGTACCTGATCGGCACACGTGTGGTGTGCATTTCAGCTCTCACATCTGCTATCTCTGTAGTATGATCTGGGCACAAAAGACAAAGGTGTGAGGGAGCATGGCCGTGATCACAGTGGTATCCACGTTTGTGTCTCCTCATGTCAGATTTCAAACACACACTAAATGATGTGTGTGTGTTTCCAGTCTGCTTTTACTGGGGATAATGAGAATTGACTGGATTTTGTTTTGTACCTTCCTCTATGCCCGCAGAGTGCCTGAAACTCAAGTACACTGGCATGACGTCTAAAGAATTTTTATGGAATTCTTCAAAATTCACACAATACAGATTTAATCAATTGGGTTTTTGATTTTGTTTTAAACCTTAAAAAGCACACTGACCTGAGTCTCAACTGTGGCCCCATCTACGTAAAGTTTAGACACCACGGAATATGGTTCTGAACTTGCCCTTTGAGCCAGGTGAATTATGAACATATTCCAACGACCCATCATTTCACTATCCTTGGTGGCCACTGGGTTTCTTATGCCAGCAATATTGAAAGTAATGTTTTGGTTTCCAGCTACCCTTTATGGGATTCACATAAATTTATGCCACAGAACTCGGTCTGAGGTGGGTGTTAAGAATTTCCTATAGCTATGTATTCAGTTTTAAAATTTCCAAAAGATTTCTTACGCTGTTCATCTCTTCAGCAGTAATTATTGAGCACCTGCTGTGTGTCAGGGCAGTGTTCTCTTTGACCTAAAGGTGCACCATTACTTTCATCCAGCTCACTTCTCAGTGACCTCCATCGCTTACCTATTCACCAAACATTTACTGGATGCCAGTTGTCTGTAGGGACTGTGAGGTGTTAGGGTGTAGTCATAAATATCTACAGTATGCTAGGCTGAGGCTGCCGGAACCTTGATCAAAGAAATGCCTGCAGGCATTGGAGCCCAGAGGAAATCCCTCAGAGGGAAACAAACAAACAAAATAAATAAATTTAATCCATCTCTTTATTTTTTTTTTTTTTACTGGGACCCATAAAAGAAACATCAGGTCAGATTAAGTAACCCATAACTTTGGTTTACATTTTAGGATTTGGTGACCTCTTTAGTTTTAAGCATCACCAACAGGATTAAGGAATAAAATTGCCCTGTGAAACGTTTTCCTGCTTTGACTTTCATTCTTCTAAACAGCCAACCTGGGGGCAAAGAGAATGACTCTCTCAAGCCCCCTTTTCTAGATGTGTGACGTCAGACATACGGAGACTAGATGGTTTGCTTGGGGTCACATAAGCTGGTTAATGAGAGAGCAGGGACCAGTGCCCTTTCTCCTTGTCCGCCACACCCTGGTGGGAGAGGAGTGTCCCTGTCTGTCCCTGGGGGGCCCGCAGCATAGGCAGAGGAGAGGGGAAACGGAGAGAATAGGTTGCAAGTGGCAGGGGAGGAAGGTACGGGGTGAGCAGCTTGGTATTTGGTATTTGGGGGCTTGCTATGTGGTGTTTTGGGTTCTACAGTGAGGTTGACCTTCTCTGGAACTCACTGGAATGTTGGGTAGGAAGCTGTTTTGAATTTTCCTGTTTCTTCCCGCCACCTTTATTCTTCCACCTTCCTACAGAGCCTCCTCTTCCATTCAGATTCTTGGCGTCCCTCTTTGTTGCTGTCACCTTCTGACTTTACAGGCACCTGGCTTCATTTATTAAGGATTCGACACTGTTTCCAAAAGTCTCTCCCCATGCCGGGGCCTGGAGTCTGTCTAAGGACATCAGGATCCCTGTTTTATAGCGCCCTATTCTTTCCCCACAATAGTGAAATTTTTTGATTTCTGAATTTGAACTGTTTTTATTTTCCCCTCCGTCCAGCCCGACTTTCTACTGGCCACACTCGGGACCACCCTCGGGAGCTTGCACCAACTCCGGAGTCCCCGACTTGAGAATTCCAGTGTGCGGTCATAGCCTCTGAGCATCCTGGTGCTCACGCCCTGGTTCCCACTTTGCCTACTTCTTGGTCCCACTGAGAAGGTTTCTCCTCCTTCCACCTCTGACCCGTGTCTTGGTCCACCTTCTCCGTCCTGCTTGTTTTATCTTTCTGTGCAGCCCCCTGCATGTCTCAGCCCCTGTTTTCCCATCTTTCTCAACCCGCACACGCTCAGCCCTGGGATACTCAGCCACTCAGCTGGTAATGTGATGCATTTATGATTTTCTAGCAGCCTTGGAGTCGGCTGGCCCGGTGCTGCCCATCTCAGCAGGGTCTTCAGTGCCACTTGCAGTCTGCTCATGGATTCCTCATTAGAGCCATTTCCCATCTTCCCAGGTGGTACTTCCTAGTGACTTTCCCTGAGCCTGCTCATTTGCTTCCAGCCTCCGAATATCCCTTTCAACAGATGGCTTCCGTGGCACCGTCCTTCCCTGTTCACTCCTTAACGTGGATGTGCCCCACGGTTCTGTCTTAGCCCTCTTCTCTTCTGTCTTACAACATCTAGGTATGGAGGATTTACAAGGATCCATCTCCAGCACAGTCCCTTCTGCACGCCAGCCCTGCTCTGGCCTCTGATGAACACTTCGAGTAAGCTGGCCTCTCACCCCCTCACATGCAGCTGTTTCCCAACCTGACACCTTGACCTGGCTGTCCTGAGGTCTTCCCAGTCTTGGCGAGTGGAGCTGTCTGTTGGTCCACTCAAGCCAGAAGCTGCAGAAGACTCCCCCTCTTCTCTTCTTTCACCTTGAGCATCGAACTTTTCCTGTCAGTTCTTTCTCCTTAACATTTCCTGTGGTTGCTCCCACCTCCTACCATCCTGCCTCAGGCCCCCATGGTCTCTCACGGGGAGCTACAGAGCTCCTTATCTGGTCACCCCGTGCCCATCTCCCTCGTCACTCCCACCTCAGTCTGTCCTCCTTGGATCTCTCTAAATCATAAAACAAATCCTATCCCCTCCTTCAGCCTCAGGCTGGAAATTCATGGATCTGTTTTATTGGACTCACAGTGTTACCTGCACTATGTTTGAAAACAATTTTCTTTTGGCTTTACTTGTCTATATTAAATATGGGAAGATTCCACATGAAGATCTAGATTTCTGACTTATCTCAACCAGAAGTCTTGGCCCCTGGCTTCTGCATTCCCCTATGGGAGCAGCTGGATGGAGCACAGGGACGGCTGTGCCTCCTCTCCAGTCAGTCCCAGCCCACCCCTCCCAGGTGTGCTTCGCTCACTGTGCCACCTGCCTGGTTCCTGCATCTTCTGAGTTAGTGACCTTTGACTGTGGCATCCAGTTGGGCCTCCTCACACTGCCAGAGCCCTGCTTTGATCCTGGGGCCCTGCACCCATAGAGCTTAATTTCCGGGAGCACCTCACCATTGGCATTCTCTTGTCTTGGCACACTCTCCTCTTCTGGTTAAAATGCACCCAAGAGGCAATCTTTTCTGAGGATCTTGGCAACCCAAGTAAGAAGACAGTTTCATCTTTAATCATTTGGACTGGGATCTGTGAACCCCTAGGGTGGTCTTTTCTAATGGAGATGTGCAGTAAGATTTTGACCCAGTATGCGCTCACACACACACACACAGACACTCACATACTTCATATACAAAAAAAGATCAGGAATAATACTTATGCTCACCTCTCTTCCCCTTTCCTCTTCTTTTCACTTTGCTTCCCTTTCCTCCCTTCCTCCCTTTCTTCCTTTTTCTTTGAAGCTGGTCATGACTTGTGGTCCATTTCATGATCTACTAATGGATCACAGTTTGATCCAATTCCTCCCAAAACACTATCCTTGGGAGGACGAGGAGTGGGGGTCTCTCCATCCTCGAAATTATATTTTAAAATTTAGCATATATATATATATATATATATATATATATATATGTGTGTGTGTGTATGTGTGTGTGTGTGTGTGTGTGTGTGTGTACATATATATATCATATCTGTGCTTTTCTGGGAGAGAGAAGCTTCTTAGCATTCAGCTTCACAAGGGGCCCAAGTGGGCCTGTAACTACTGATGTACACATTTTATTTTCAGTAGGATGTGAAATTAATGATAACTATTTTGAATGTGGGCCCTCCCGTGCCAGGTCTCTGACATGGCCTGTATTGTTTGTTGTTAAATGAAGTTAATATTTGCAGAATCTCAGGAAGGGTGAAATGGATCCTTTAAATCTTTTGTACACTTGAGAAGGCAAAAAGCTAGGTGAGGATCATAAAAAGGATTTACTTGGTGAAGGAGTTTTAATAAAACTTTCATTTAAAATCAGATAAGCACAGGTAATTCACAGGAAAAAAACAATACAAAGAAAAGGACATGAAGGTCGTGAACAGACAGTACTGTGTCAGGATCAGGTAAAATAAAAGTTGTATATGATGTTGGTAATTACAGCAATAATAAAAAATATAAATTATTTCAAAAGATTTTTTAAAAAGTCAGTTAAAATAACAGCCCCCAAAATGTTTTGGTTTTCTGTTCTTTCTTTTCTTGTTTGGTTTATATCAAGCCATTATTCAGCACCTGCCCTTTTCTATAGGAAGGAGGAAGATGGTGGTGAACAGAATAAATATTCTTGCCTTCATGGATCTGGTTTATTTTATTTTATTTTTATTTATTTATTTATTTATTTTCTTGGGCTTAGCTCAGCTGAACCTCATGGATCTTTCAATTCAGAAAAGACATATTGAGAAATTAAAAACAGAATGTCACCAAAGTATTGATGTAAATAGAATATATCATATCAATTAATGCCCTAATGCCAAATTATGTAACAGAAAAAGTTAGGTTTGTGGGAGGAGGTGTGTAGGGAGATAACAGAAAAGACAATATAAGATGACCAGAATTATTTTGAGCTGCACAGTTATTAAACAGCAGGTACAATGTACACTGTTCAGGTTACACTAAAAGTTCAGATAGACTTCAGCTGTATCTAATATATACATGTGATGACATTCAACTTGTACTCCCTAAATTTATTAAAATAAAAAGATTTTTAAACTGGTTTTGAGTAACAGAATTCAACTAAAACTGCTGTAATAAACTAACAATTCTGGATTAAGTGTCTCCTAGTAATATGTTTTCTATTGTCTCCTATGTTTCTTCTTTATATAAAGCATTGCCTCTAAAGAAGCAAAATCTGCATTAGCAGTAGTATCTTACCCATGCTCGGGGTGTCATTAGCCCTGTTTTTAGAGAGGAAAGCTCTGAGTCAAGAGGCCGATGGATCTGATCTGCTACGGGAAGGGTCATGGGTTCTTCAAGTATGGCCGTTGATTATTACCTGCGTGTACCACTCCTATGAATGATTCCCCAGTTGTAGCAAAGCTAACTCATTACTGCAACAGTCACAGAATGGAAAATGGCCACTGTGATGAGCCATTCTTTTATACCTTAGTAACACAATTATAATTTCATTTTTTGTTGTTGTGAATATAACAAAACCATGGTGCTCTCCCCCAAAACCAGCATGCAGAGAGGAGAGAAAAAAAATTAATCCAGAATCCTATGGTGCAACTCACCTGCTGTTTGCATTTCTGTTAGACACTGAGCGTAGCTCTCAGTTGCTTGGCTGGCTTTCAGAATGGCTGGGAGGGTGGGGGGCTCCTGCAGGCTCCGACTTATGCTTCACACGTGCACAGGCCAGATGGCAGCACCAGTGCGCATGTGTAGAGGAGGGGCCGCAGCCCCGACCCCTGGGCTTTCCCATTGGGTGCCTCTGTTCTCAGATCATCTTGGGTCCAAATTGTGTGACCTCGCATCTCCTAGGGACAGGTGGCTGAAGATGGGGAAGCTGGAGCCCAAACCTACCCTCCTTGCTCAAGCTGTGCTGGATTCCAGGCTGAAGAAGCAAAGCTCCGCACAGTGGCAGCCCCTGAAATTCAGGGCATGCCTGACATTTGCCCTCGGCCCTGCCCTGTGCTCTTCCTTCTTAAAGTCCCCAACGCCACACACTGCATAGAAGCGATTAGCTCCCACGTATCTTCCTTCACCAATCTAATTGAACGGGATGGGGCCGTGACCAGGAAGCAGTTGCTTTGCTGCTGCCTCTTTGTACTGTTCACTTGTGGTGGTCCTTCTTTGGTTACCCTTTGCCTTCGCGCACCCGGGTGTCAGATGAGGCCTTCTTGCATCAGCCCTACTTAGATTGGCTCCAGCCCCCTGCCGCCTGCTGCTGGAGGTGTAATGCTCTACCATTTCTGCAAATTGCTTAGGAGCTTAGTTCCTAAGCTCACTTCTGCCTTTGAGCTCCTGTTTCACTGAATTAGCTCAATTTAGGGACTCTATCCTTGTTCTTCGTGTGTTTGTCTAGATAGATGAGGATTTCAGTCTTCCCACCTGAACTCACCATTTGCAAGTGCACAGAAGGTTCTTGCCAGGGTTGGAGAGTCGAAGGATTTGTACTGCAGGAAGGCAAATGGCTTTACAAAGTAAATGCTGTGTTCTTATTCTGAAAAGTTCCCAGCCAATTCTAACGACCTTGATACCTCCCGCTCCAGGCTTCCACTCCCGTCTCCCCATCTTCTCTCTTCCCTTTCCTTCCCAACTCCGTGAGTTTTCCCTTAGAGTTTTTGAGCTTTCTTGGGCTAACTTCCCACTTGGAATGACCCATGCCCACAGGGTCTCACCTGCCAAGCCCAAGGAGCTCATCCTGAAAAATTTCTTTTTTCCTTTCTGAACAAGATAGTTTCCTTCTTCAGGGCTGTTCAGATAATAGAAATTTCACCCTATTATTGAATTACTTATTTTCTGAAGAGAAAAAGAATCTCAATGAATTCTCTTCTAAAATAAGGAACAAATATTATGTACAAAACAGATTGGAAAGTGCCTTTTGCAGTATTTTTTTCTAAAACATGTAATAATGGAGAAAAGGCATTCTAGAGGTAGTTTATTTTGCCCAGTTGGGGGTCTCGGGGGCAATGGGGAGTAGGAGAATAAATTCTGAGCTAGGGGTTGAGGGCAGGGACTTTGCCACTTAGCATCGGTATGATCTTGGCTTTGGGTCAACCGGTTGCTTTGTGTTTCCCCATTGGCAAAATTGGATTCAATGATTTCTAATGTCTTCGGGCTCTAATATATACAAATCTTAGAGCTTTCCAGACCTTTGGGAGAGCTTTTCGTTTGCTCGTTTGTTTTTAAATTTCAGATTAATATGAGGGTATGAACGATTAGGTTACAGTGTTTGCGTTTGTTAGGTAAGGTCCCTGATGTCGTTGTACCCTACATCAAGGGTTGTACCCAGGAGGTGTGCCATATACCCTTACGTTGTGCCCATTAGGTGAGAGCAACTTGTGTGGGTGTGTATTAATTCGTCTACTGACTTCGTATTAGTATTGTATACATTGTATACTTTTGCTTTTCCATTCTTGTGGTACTTTACTAAAGAGAATGTTCTAGGAGAGCTTTCTGCACACAGACGCCTTCTGTGAGCAAGTTTCTCCGCATCTCTGCACCCCAGCCAAGGTGAGGGAAGTCCTCCAGACATTCCTTCATTAGGGGGTTGGTTGCCTCACTTCTGATGGCGTCTTCGAGTTTAGGGGTCTTACCCTTGCACTAGACTCAAAAACAGGCCAAAACAATTGCATGTGTGGGAAAAGTTTCCTCTTTAGGACGATACCATAGTCGGAGGTTAAATGCTGGGGGAGGGGCAGGTAGCGCAGCATCTGTGCTCATTTGCTTTGTCGTCTTTGGGGGAAATGTTTATGCACTTTTTGGAAAGAGTGTCAGCATTGTATCTCCATCCCTGAAACCAGATCGTGTCGACACTGGCTCCCTGGAACCCTCCATTTTTGAGGATCTAGTATAGGAAAGTATTCGTTTGAGTGGTGGTTCATAATTTATTGTTTCCTAAAGGGTTTTTGTAGGAAAGCAAAATGGGTGACATTTATTATCCTGAAAGTTCCCATCAAGTTCTTGTTTTTCTTGCTGGTTTTCCTAATGATTAAAGCATTTCTTCCAAGATCTTCCCCTCCTCCTTTGTGCTGCGCTGACATTTTTGTTAATCCACTGATTTCATTAAGGGTAGGCTTTAATGTCACACGGTCTAGATTGTGACTTTTCCCAGAATCAAGTAAGAAGGTGAAAGAAAATCAATAAAGATCAGTTGCTGAATCAAGGTCATTCAGCTAGCTTTCCTCTTTCTCCCTCTCTTGACTCATTCATTCTCTTTGTGGAAAACACCCTTTTGAACGACTTCATTTGATCATTATCATACATCCCCTTTTCAAATTACAATGAAAACCCCAAAGCGTGCTTTTCTGGTGGATTCTCACCTTTTTCTTTTTTTTTTCCTGCATGTACTTTTATTTCCATGATGATTTTCTCTAGGCCCTCAGGGCATTTTGAGATGAGGTTCGTAAGGAAAACTCAATGCAATATAAAGTTACCTTACACTCATCTCAGAGTGGGAAAAATACTTTAAAAACAGGCAGAAAACAAAACCCAAGGGATTCTGGGCTAGCGGGGGCCACAAAGAGCATTTTGTCTGTTCTCATGTGCCTCTGTGTCTATGATCACTTACTTTCTCTTTTTTTCTTTGTTCATAGCCCTTTCTGCATCTGTTTTTACAGAAACGTGGAATGTTAGATTTGGAGTGTGAACCATGGGAATTACTAAAGCCAACCCCTTCATTTTTTGGAAAAGAAAGCTAAGTGGGTTAGAGACGTTACTGTTCCAGGAGATAGTGGACAGTGGAAGGATTTCTCACAGGTTTTGGAACTGCAGAGGAGCGGATGACAATCCTAGCTCAGCCTCTCACTAACTGGGTGCTTTGGGGCAACTCCTGACTGCTTGTTGATATAGACTGCCTTTGTAAATGGCAATGATAATACTTTCCTCCAGGAGTTATTTTATGAGGCTTAGTGAGATAATGAATGTCATATTCCTAGGCAATCAAGCTAGTTTAGAGGTAGTGCCCATGTTTCTTCCTATAATGGATGTTAATAACCATCTTGGTTCTAAACCACCTGCCTCAGTCCATCTCGCACTCTGCTTTTCAGTGTCTTTAGTTTTCATGGTTTTTGACACTGAGGTTGGCTTTTCAGTTTTGACCTCATCTCACCCCTTGGAATTAATACTGCACTTTAAATTGTACTAGTTCCATATGTGGAACACGAATGGGCATAGTGAGTGGACAGTATTTGACTTTGTCCTTGAAGTAAATATAGGATTTGGATCTATGGAGAACGGCAGAATAGAGTTCTAGAAAGAGGAAACTGCATGAGCAAAACTAACAGAAAGAACTTGCAAGAAGTGTTTGGGGAATAGTGAATCCTTTGGAGGGAGCTAAGGCATTTGGAAGCCAGCCAGATGGTGCTTCTCTCTGCTGATGGATGGCAGGGTTTTTCAGGGTTTTGAGGTGGTTTTGTTTTAATTTGTAAAATGACCTCGCTTGGGAAAATTAAGAGTCGGAAACTCTTGGTTATGGCTCAGTCTCATTTGTTTTGTTCTGCTTTTCATTTTTATTTAATTTTTGTTTTACTGATTTGTGAAATTGAAATGGCAGAGATGTGGTACAGATAATATTTTTAAATGACAGAGGAGGTCAGGCACAGTGGTTCATGCTTGTAATGCTAGCCCTTAGGGACGGTGATACAGGAGGATCACTTTAGGAGTTTGAAATCAGCCTGGGCAATATAGCAAGACCCCGTGTCTTAAAAAAAAAAAATTAACCAGGCATGATGGTGTGTGCCCGTGGTCCTAGCTACTCAGGAGGCTGACTCAGGAGGATTGCTTGAGCCCAGAAGTTTGAGGTTGCAGTGAGCTCTGATTGTGCCATTGCACTCCACCTTGGGTGACAGAGCAAGACCTTGTCTCTAAAGAAAACAAAAAAGTGACAGAGGAGAATTTTTTGTACTTTTCCTTTGAAAGGGTTAGCTCTCCTGGTGATTGCCAACTATGATTCAGTGTATTTACATTTTAAGGAGCATTGTGTTTGTATTAAGGCTCATCTGTGTTCTCAAGCACAGGTTAAGTGTCCCTGAAGACTATTGAGAAACCAAGTCAGAGACTGAGATTTGACAGATGGGAGGCACACAGGGCATCCTCCACCCGAGGCTCCTCTTGCCTCCCTGATGGGGAAAGAGTTCTTTGTGGTTCAGTAGCGTCTTCTCTTCTAGCTGCTCATAGGAGGCCTGGACTTTCTGACCTTGAAGGGGAAACATCTTTTATCTGGCAGTTGCCGGACTGAAATGTAGCAGCACGTCAGCGAAACATTCTCATTTCTGTTTTCTGGAGCTTCTGGTTCTTTTAGTTGTTAAAGGTCAGAGCAGGAAACATCTTAAATGCAAAGCATTTAATTTCCATTAGAGTTAAAGCTTTCTAAGCCTATGTCATAGTCAATAAAAATGTTGATGTTTAAATCAGTTAATGTTCTATTTCTTGCATGAATATTTTATATGAACTACCCAGGAAGAAAAATCTGTTATGTTTATCCAATGTCATGTCCAGTGGCTATTGGAAACTTGTCTTCTTGGGTTATTATATGAATAACTCCTGTTATAGCTCTAAATTGTGAAAAGAATTATATGTATTATTCTTGGGGCTTGTTTTGCAGACTAAGTATACTGGCTAAATCTTGCTAATATAGACATTCCCTGAATTACTAACACCCTTACAGACTTGCTATAAATAAGACTGTGTGGGCTGGACTATGCTACCGCGAGGCAAGAAATGGTGTTTCTTGTGTGCCAGAATTAGTGTTGCAGTACACAGTGGTAGTATAGTAGAACTCTTAGCTAGAGTTCCTCCACTTACCCAGCTAGCTGCATTAATTAGTGCTGGTCATTTGCTCTGTGGCTGATGGCTTTGCATGCTAAATTGCTCGTGGTTAGAAAGTTGCTTGCTTCTTCCACCAACCAGCAATCAGTTGTGTTGGTTTTAAATGTGCTGATGTCTATTCAACTTGTTATTGCGATTTCTTAATCGGTTGAAATATTATGTAAACTGATTAAATAATAATACAAATATTTATGCATCATAATCTTCTGTGAGATGGATGCTGTTGCTCTCTCATTTTTACAAACAAGAAAATGGAGATAAGAGAGGTTACGTAAGTTACCTGAACTGGTTAGTGGCAGTGACAGGATTTGAACCCAGGAAGTCTGATTTCAGCTAGGGTCCTAACCAATATACTGCACTGACAAACTAATATGTAATCCTGGTGGACCTGAAGCCTTTCAAAGAAAGAATATGAATAAGATTTTGCATAGCTGACTCTGGGGAATATGAGCTCCATAAGATTCTCCTTTTAAAAAAGCACTTCATTTTGAGGTGGTTTAGGAAAATATGGCTTCAGATATACTCTTCCTGAAGATAGACAATTCCCTCATTTTCGAAAGCCTGAGAAGTTGGGTGGCAAAGAAACCAATTTTACTTTGTTTACTGTAGAATTTCCCAAACTTATTTGAACATGGAATCCTTTTATCAAGAATACCTAGCTGGGTGCAGTGGCTCACTCCTGTAATCATAGCACTCTAGGAGGCTGAGGTGGGTGGGTTGCCTGAGCTGAGGAATTCAAAAGCAGCCTGAGCAAGAGCTAGAACCCGTTTCTAAAAAAAATAGCTGGGCGTTGTGGTGGGTGCCTGTAGTCCCAGTTACTCAGGATGCTGAGGCAAGAGGATGGTTTGAGTCTGAGAATTTGAGGTTGCTGTGAGCTGTGATACCATGGCACTCTACTGAGGGCAACAAAGTGAGACTCTGTCTCAAAAAAAAAAAAAAGGAATACCTCTTACCATTCTGCAAAATGAGTGGTTTGTGGAATGTGATTTTTTGTTGGATTTAGAAGAATAATTCTAGGGGAAGATACAAAATATTTAAGTACTTAAGACTTCTGATAACTTTGATTTGTTACGTTATGTGGACTGGTCTTGGACTCTTGGGCTCAAATGATCCTCTGGCCTCCTCTTGCTACCCCTAGTAGCTGGGTTTACAGGTGCATGCCACCTTACCTGGCTCTATATTTTTATTTTTAATTATAGGACAATCTATGTATTTAATTATTTCTGCTTTTTTTTGATTAATAAATTATTTGTCCTTATTAATAGGCCAAGCATTGTTTAGGCACTAGAGAAACAAAGTGACGATTAAAATGAAAACCTTAACATCTATTAAGAGATGTCTGTGAACTGTTGGCCTAGACTTTTACACCTACCAAGGTCCAGAGGCTGCATCTATCTTTGCACACCTGTCCTTTTAGACCAGTGGTTCTCAACTGGTCTAAATGTCACGACCCTTTAATACAGTTCCTCATCTTGTGATGACCCCCAACCAGCAATGAAAATAATATTATGGTTGGGGGTCACCACAACATGAGGAACTGTATTAACGAGTCACAGCATTAGGAAGGTTGAGAACCACTGTTGTAGAATGTCCTGTTGTCAAGGGTGAGAGTGTTTGAATCTGTCCAGTGTCTCTGGTTACGATGTTCATATTTACAAAAACAATATCACATCAGGGTCTGGCTAAGGGTTGGTGTATGAGGACACATAAGGGTTAGAATCTCCAGCATCTGGTTATTTTTGGAGAGTATCTTAAATTCCTGGGAAATGCCATGGAAAAGTCTGAGATAGCCATTGGCAAAGCATCTGTGACATTATAGTTCCTTAATTCAGTAAATCTGCTACCTCATGCTTTTATTAACTGCCTCTTCCAATTAGCACATAAGTCTAGGTGACTATTAAATAATTATGATCTCTAGACTGTCATTGTAAATGGGTTCTGCAACATTCCTAGATGCCTTTAGAATTGTACAAAAATTAAGCTATGTGTAGTATGGATCTAGAACAAAGTACATTCTATAACATGGTAGATTATGAAATCAGTATTTCTTGGATGATTAGATAATCTTGTAAAAGGACTTTTAAAAAGACGATGCATAGTATCTGTCATGGGCTTGTAATATAGTTTACTTAACCTTTCTGTTGATGAACTTACAGAGGACTTCTGTTTCTCCTGCCATAAACATGTCATGGGTATCTTTCATATAAATCATTGGTTATATCTCTGATTATTTCTTTAAAATAAATTCCTGGTTATCTAGAAAACACTAGGGATTCTACTACAAAACTCTTAGGAGTGATCAAGGAATACAGCAGCATCTCAGTTTAAAAAAAATCAACATTCACAAATCGGTAGCCTTTATATACACAAGACCATTTTTTTTACTTGGTATTCTTCACTGCCTATACAGTAGAACCTCTATGGTTGACCACTTCCCTACATTGACCACCTCTGTAAGTTGACCTAATTTTCATAGACTGGACATATACTACATGTACATATCAATCAGTACAGCAGGCTTAGTTCCTTACGTTGAACACCTCTGTACATCAAACAGTTTGTACAGTTCCCTGGTGGTCAACTTACAGAGGTTCTATGGTATAACAGTGTGTTCTTTTCAAACTTCTGACCACCCAAAATTGCTAAGTATTTACAGAGGCTTTATGTCTCCAAGCTCATTAGAATTCAAAACCAGTAATGAGCCAATTTTAGTGACCATAAAGTAACTTTGAGAACCAGCTGGTTTTACAGCCTAATGAGTCATATTTGGAGGAAGCCATATATTGCATTATACAAAGACATGTGGAACAGATTGTGTCATCCCAGAGCAGAAGCAGTAAATACTTTTGCTATGAGGCAAGTCTTTTTACTATCCCTCATTTTTCTGATGTTCAAGTTTTTATAAAATGCAAAATAGTATAAACTCTATTCTACTAATACAACTCTAGAAAGAATATGCAGCTTGTACCCATTCCAGCTCTTCCATTATTCTGGACCATTGGGTCCTGTGACCTTGGAGATTAAGTAGGGTATTTAGGACCTCAGTTTCCTGATCTGTAAAATGACAACATTGGACTACGTGATTTCTAAAGTTTCTCTGATTCTGACAGGAATCTGTGCCCCTGAAAATAGTCCCTTTTTCTCTCTTTCCAATATACTTATGGTGGTCTTCATTCATCTACCTTCCACTCTTCCAGAGAAAGGGTGGCCCTGGGATCCACTGCCAGGTCACCAAGCACATGCCCTCCTGAGGGCCAGAGACCATTGATCAGGAATGCAGTGAACAAGTAGAAAGCTCTTGACACTGAACAGAAGAGTATCTATTTTGAGAAATACAACCTATGAAAATGTTAAGCATAGAGGTCAGAAAAAGTATTTTCTTGTAGAATATAGTATGAAATACAATGTGCAGTAGCAGAAAAAGCATGAGTTTGGAACTCAGTTAAACCTGGATTCAAATCTCATCTCTGCCCATTTACCAACTATGTGATTTGGAAAAAGTAACTTCACTTGTTTAGCCTTCCATTTTTCTTAGTCATAAAATGTATTGAATGGTGTCTACCTTAAGGTACTACTATCACACTTATAAAACCTGAATATAATCTCCTCCCAAGGAGAAATTAGAAGAAAATATCTATATATATATGAAGATTTAGGCTTCTCCTGGGTGCTGTATACATACATATACATATAATACATATATATATATATATATATATATATATATATATATACACATATATATATACATGCATATACATATTATATATATATGTATTATTATATACATATATGAAGCACCCAGGAGAAGCCTAAATCTCCACAGTGGGGATTGACCTCTGTCATCTGTATATATAACCTCTGTCATCTATATTCTCTCCTGTCCTTCTAGAGTAAACTTGCCCATGAGACTCAGGAAGACCTCAGGGTACAAGACTGGGATAGAAAGGAGAGCACTGAGACCATCAAAGGTTATATCATCATTAGGGCAGATAGAGCATAGGGAACAAATAAATAGCAGAAAGTTGCAGGGGTGGTGGTTGAAATAGGATTACAAATTACAAAACTTAAAGATATTCAAAGTCAGATGGCAGCAATGGGGGCTGTGTGCCAGATACTGGGCCTGGAAACAAGGTCTATCCCAAGGGAGTTGGCTAATTAGAGTGTCATGAGATTCAGATAGGTATCTAATCCCAGGAGGGAACCAAAGAGGCAAAAAAAAAAAAAAAAGCCGATGCAGATCAGTTACATAGTAAAGCTGCCATAGAAGGCCTGGAGACAAACCAGAATTCAGTTGCCTGGTGCCTGAGTGGGATTCAGCCAGCCCCACAACTCCTGGGAGGCCACTGGATACAACCAAGTGGAAGAAACATGACCCAATGGGACTGTCAGTGACAGGCTCTGCCGTATATGGGGACCTTATTTGGGTTGTAACTTACTGAATCAACCAACCAGGCCCTTCAGTCCACTAAGAATCATTAACTGAGAGAAAGAAACCAAGAGACTCAGGCAAGGGTTCTGATCACTTCCCAATCAGGACAGGAAGCTGAATTTGCCAACCTCTCTTTTCTTTTCCATCTTTTCAGTGAAATCCAGCCCAATGCCACTGTGCAATGGGAAGAAGTATGTCGACCTTGGGTCCCTGGTTCTCGAAAGCTGATAGCCAGCATGACCAGTGACTCCTTGAGACATGTGTACGGCGAGCTGGACTTGCACATTCAAAGACGACCTTCTGCGTAGATGCACAGGAAGCCAAGATGGACGCAGGCACCCAGCCTCCTGTAGTTGTGGCTAAGAAAATGCTAATGCAAAAATAATCAGCTCTTGCTTTAACTTAGGTGTCACGACCCAGACAGACTGGACAGTACTGACGCCACATATTTCAAATATACACTTTTCAAAACCTAGGCTATTCAGCGTGGAAGTTAGATTTTTAATGGCTCTACCTTCCAAAAGATTCTGAGCATTAGCTTTAACTAGATTCTAATTAAGCTTTCATAGCTTGTAAGAGTAAAAGTCATCATTTATCATCATGAATGGCTGCAGCTCCAAATATCAGGGGTCCCCTAGCAGGAGGATTTGATCGATACTGAGATTTGTGATTCCCCACCTAGTCTTTTGGGGTAACACACTCCCTGCATGTCATTTGGGCCCATGAATTCTATTCCCTTTTCTTACAATCAGGTTCTACCCTCTGTATCAGAATATTTCTCCCAGGACTTGAAAGCAACATCATTTTTCTTCTTAGCAAAGCCTGGGAAAGGTCTTTCATCTTGCACCTGCAGCCAACCGACTGCCTGCCAAATTTCACAGACTTACCTTGTGAGAAGATGTGATCCCACATTAGCAAATTATATTTGTAGGAAACTTAATCACCTAAGAGGAGATAAGAAAGCAGGTGCAGTATACAGGTCTATTAAATAATGTAGTTTTATGGTGCATTATATAGAAGGTGTCACACTATGGCCTGATCAGCAGGAAGTAATACCCCTTAGTCTAACCCTTTCTGGTGTATAGTAATAGAAAGTAAAGAGGCTGGTTTGGTACTGAAGAAGTGAGGAATTAGTCTCCTTAATTAGTGATTATACGTCACCTGCCTGTCTGGGATCCTTTGCACAGGGATGCAGGCTCAGATCCTTTTTTAGAGATAGAATAAATCCAACAGGTTGAAGAAGCCAGCAGATCTAGTGGCCAGACATGTAGAAGGATGGTGGCCACTGATTCGTTCCTGTCCTTCTCATCACCCATGTTGGGACCTTGGCGTGGCACTCAGGTGCTGAGAGGTGACATAGACTCAGCTTTGCAAATAATCGGTGATGATTCTGACCTAAGAACAAAAAAATGACATCATTTGTATTATGCTCAAAGGCACCAAAAGACAAGGCTACCTGGTATTTATTTGCAAGGTTGATTTATGTTCAGAATTTCCCACTGATATGCCTAAGATGTGATATAGGTCAGCAGACTGTGATTCTTAGCAAAAAATGAACAGCACACTAGGGGGAAAGCCAAATGGAATACTCTGGTATATATAACTTCTAAGCCTTTGAGATGGTTTCAGAGCCTTCAGCACTTAACCTGTGAGGGTTACTGGTTCCCTCTGTAGATGCATCATACGGAGCTCCATTAAGTCACCTCCCAGCATTTGTCAAGCCTCCCAATTTAAAAATCAAATGCATTTTTTTAGCCTGTTTAATTGGCTTAACTTAGTATATTTTGTATTAGTTAGAATGTAATAGAAGCTTAAAATAAAGTTATTCTGATTAAATTTGCATCTGCACGGATGTGAATGCTTTTAATTTTTACAACACACTACTAACCAAAACTGCTGGAGAAGTCACCCTCCTTCTGCAGCAGACAACTCACCTTGGACAGGACAACAAGCATTTGTCCTAAAAGGAAAATGGCTATAATTGGTATTGAAGTCAAAGTTATCTTTCTTCACCTCCCTCTCTCCATCTTATTAACCATATTTACTGAAGAAACAAGTTGAATATTTAGTTTAAAAACCAGCTTCTAGAAACTTCAAAATCTCTGCAGATATTTTCTTTTCTTTTCTTTTTTTTTATTAAATCATAGCTATGTACATTGATATGATCATGGGGCATCATACACTAGGTTCATAAACCATTTGACACATTTTCATGACACTGGTTGACATAGCCTTCCTGGTGTTTTTTTAGTTATTGTGCTAAGACATTTGCATTCTACATTTACTAAGTTTCACATATATCCTTGTAAGATGCACTGTAGGTGTAATCCCATCTGTCCCCCTCCCTCTACCCACCTCTCCCCCCCCCCCCCAACCCTTTCCCCCTTCCCCCTATTCTTAGGTTGTAATTGTGGTATATGTACACCATGGAATATTATGCAGCCTTAAAGAAAGATGGAGACTTTACCTCTTTTGTGTTTACATTGATGAAGCTGAAAAATATTCTTCTTAGTAAAGTATCTCAAGAATGGAAGAAAAAGTACCCAATGTACTCACCCCTACTATGAAACTAATTTAGGGCTTTCACATGCAGATATTTTCTTAATGAACCATTATGCTGAATTAGTGGACAGCCCAAACATGGAAATCTATCATTATGAATGCCTGATACAATTTTAGAACAAGGACAGAAAATATGTGGCAAACATGCATAGGAGATCTATGTTCAAGGCAGACATCACTGAACAATTGCAGCTCAGATAGGACCTCTGAGTCCTTCTCAACTACAGGCAGCAACTACCAACTGATTTGGAGTGGCATTCAGGATGAAAACTTTTCATGGCTTCATTAGAGCAAACTCATCCTCTTTAATAACTGGAAATCCATATAATAAATCCAAACACCATATAATAATGCTCTGGCTCTAAGAATCATATTTCAGCATTGGTAACAACCTATGTGTCTCAGATCACAGCAGAGACCATGAGTTCTAGCTTCTGCCTGTGCTAGCCCTCAATGCTATTAAACAAATCTTCATTTGTGTTTAGAGTTTCAATGACAAAAGAAAAGTAATAATAGTTATATTTCCACAAGGTTCTTCTGGGAGATATCTCAAACATTAACAACAACCCACATAGGATGATAGATAGAGATAGATAGTTGTATTTTATTCAAATAATTTTATCTCATCAAACTTGTGAAAGATGTAAAGATTACTATTTCCAACCTGTTAATGGAGAGTCTGATAAAGCCTAGAGAGCTATGTGTCATGACAAATCCAGCTGGGGGTGGGAGTAGGCAGTGAGAACAAAGTCTGGTTTCAGAACCCCACTTGCTCTTTTTGTCTCTTTGGAGTTTTAAGAACACTGACATAAGATCAACTTCAAAATTCTTTGAACAGTCTGCAGTATGACAGCAAATAAGAATATGCACAATAATAGGAGTGTGGAGGGAGATGGAGTTTGTGCTAGACTCATTGGCACAAACTCCATTAAAAGTCCCAAAATCCCAGTTGGAAGGTCATTGTTTATGAATATCCAATGTCATTACAAAGTTAGTAAATAGTTTAGTTTAAAAACCCAACCATCCATTCACCTTTCCTTCCATCTAGCCATTCCCCTACCATTCAGCCAACTATCCAGCCTTCCAACTGTCTATCCATCCTCTATTCCAACTATCCATTCATGTATGCATCAAGTATAATTCTAAAGAGACAGAGCATAGGAATTCAAAGATGAAAATTCCATAATACCCACACAGAAAGAGTTTATAAGGCAGAGGAAGGAGATGCAAGATCTATAAACAGGTAAAGAACAATAAGATAGGTATGATAATAGATGAATGGCCAGAGTACCATGAGAAAAAAGACAAAAGGATGCCTGAAGAAGACATTCCTGTTGTTAACAGGAATAAGAAGAAAAGGTTTAGACTGAATCTTGAAAAAAATAATAAGAGGTAAGTAGGAGACCATTTAAGAAAGGGGCATGAACTACGCCCTCGGTTGGCTTGGCACAGAGAGATGGTGAGTATCCAGCAAGGAGAGGCAGGGCCAGAAACACAGGTAGGGGTCAGAGTTGGAGCACTTCCTGATATGAGAATTTGCTCCTCTAGGCTGTAATGCAGAATGGAGCTAGTAGAGGATGCCAGCGACAAACTGGATACTGTTCTAAAAGCTACAGATGAATCAAGGAGTGACAGGGCCAAAAGAGTAGAGGGTGGGATGCCTTAATGCAGGCCAATGAGGAAGGTTTCAGATTAAGGATGTGGCCACAGTTGGGCTTTGGAGTGGGAAATGAGATATACCCATTTGGGCCCAAGCAGATCAGTGGAAGAGCTGGCAGGTGGGGTGCTGTCTATGTCTGCACTAATAGAAGTGTGAACAGACAAGTCTCTGGAAGATAAAATTTGGGCAGACACAAAATCACCCTGGGAAGGGACCACTGAAGACCTAGGATCTTGGCCAAAAGGTCATGCTCACCTCTGTTTCAAGACAAAGTTCTTCACCTCAGGACCCAACAGAGCAACCACTTCTGGAAACACTTTTTCCCACCTTAATTCAAGTTTGTCCCTCTGTTCTCAGCACCTCAACTCATTCAGGTTCATCAACACCCACCTTTCTGTACAGTAATGAAAACAAGCCAAACCAAAAAAAAAAAAAAGTTATCTATGAGAAATCACTTTACAAAACAAGCCAATAAATGAGAAACAAAGCACCCAGTTGCACTAAGAAAAGGACCAAGAAAGTTGTGTTTACCTCAATTGCCAGGAATTACACTAAGCATTTTCCAGGGCTAGAAACAATGAACATTTTTTAAAAATACTTGGTAAACTTACTGCTGATACAATTCATGAACTCTCATTAATGTTCACGTTAGTCATGATTCTAGGACTTAAGTAATTATCTAAGTACTGCTTCACCAGCCCTGAGAATAACATAAGGGCTCTAATGAATATTATTTATTAGTAAAAACCATGTACCTATCCACAAAGATTCTTTCCTCTTTTCTCTAGTATCAGCAAGTTTAAACAGTAAGAAGATACATCAAGGGAAGAAAAAAAATTACACTCAGATTTATACTTTGTTATCTGAAGATGGCAGATTTTTAATTACCTTTAAAAGACTATCACTCTTTCCATTGAGAAGTGGGGTTCACATTTTCTTTCTTGTCCTTGATTCTAGGTGGGCTTTATGATTGTTTTGCCTTTTGACTGAAGGAATGTGATAGAAACAATGGTGCCAGTTCTGAGGCCTGAGCTTTGGAAAACTGGCAGCTTCCACTTCTTATCTCTTGAAATGTTCATGGAAGCCCTGACTGTCTATGTAAAAGCTCAACTACTCTGAGACCAGCAATGCTGGAGAAGCCACATGGAGATGTTCCAACCATCCTAGCTGAGCTCAGCCTTCCAGCTTCCTCCACCAAGGCACCAGACACAGTAATGAAACCATGTGGGACCCGCTAGATCCACCTATTCACTAGCTGAATACAACCATCAATTGATATCACTTAAGAATCACCCTGCTCAGCCTTGCCCAAATTCCATATCCACCAAATCAGTAGATATGGTTAAATAGTTGTGCTTTTTACAATTTTTTTTTTTTATTATTCTTTGCTTTTATTATTATTATATACTTTGTTACATGCACAGAATGTGTAATGATCAAGTCAGGGTATTTAGGAGGTATCCATCACCTCAAGTATTTATCATTTCTATGTGTTGAGAATATTTCCAGCAAGGTTTCCGACTGGAAACAACCTGCGACAGAAGGTCCTATCCAGAGGGAAGGATAATGTCCAGAAAATATCCAATTAAGCTGAAGACAGGGAGCCCAGCCGAGAGAGAAGTGAGATAACTCCAGGTCACCCCTGCTGAAACAGGCTGCGACTCCAAGATAAAAATCTTCAGGTACAAAACTCAACCAAAAGGAAAAGTGCCTGACCCCTACCCCAAGAAAGCTGCGGGTTCTTTTTTTTTTTTTTTTCCCTCCCTCCCCTCCCTTTCTCCCTTCCCCCTATTCCTAGGTTGCAAATGGG